>JANRMT010062814.1:131417890-131437323 GCA_026402145.1 Polypterus bichir lapradei
CCCCACTAAACCCTGCCCCCTAGATGTCAACATTCCTGGGCAACACTACCTGTACAGACATCCATGAGGCATGCTGAAAACTGTAGGAACATGAGGCAGCCTTGTCAGATTTTGTGGGGCTGCCAGGTGGTGCTGCAAGAATCCACTTTATTTATCTACTTTATTGGACTTCCATTTCATCCGGAAGTACTTCCAATGGGCTATGTCCTAAAGCTAGACATACTCCTGGGTCAAAGATAAAAGAAGCTGCTTGATCACATCCAGGCGAGTTGGAATTGTGTGGAAGAGGACAAAGCTTGCCTGGATAAATGGACGGAGAAAGAAAAAAGAGGAGAAGAGAATTGTTCTTGTGCTTCTGTAATTTTTGCCTTTTTTGTAAGGCAAAATGCTAATGCTAATACACCATTTATTTAAACTAGAACTTGTGTTGGTGAGGTTGTGTATGGGGTTTGGGGTGCTGCAATTCCTCCTTCTGGTCACATGATGCAAAGGAAACTGTACAAGGAATGATAACGTGTGTTCTAGCAAAAACCGTGGAAGAGCCCTGGGATAATGTAGTAATGAAGGGTAAAGGGATTGATGTCAATGAAATGCCGGAAGTGGGTAAAACTTGGAGATTAGTCATTATGACAGCATAATTAGTTGGTAGAAAGGAGAAGGAGGGAACTGAGCAGCTTCAAGGGGGATTGCTGTTTTCATGAGTCTTCAAGTTACACTGGCTTTCTGCTGTCCTTTTGCCACAAATGTCCTATTTTTTCAACAAAACATTTAGCTGTTTCCTTCTTATTTATTTGTTGATATAATTTAAATACTTTTTCAGTTTGCTTCTATAGTGTTATCTCTGTTGAGTAATATTTTGTCATATTAAAATGGCAGTTTTATGTCTGCTGACACGATGAAACCATAGGGATTCGACCACTTGGATGCTTTTCACTACCTCCTGAAGCTGTCCACACATAGACCAATTCTCACACACATTAGCAATGGTCACTCATTTCGAGAAAGCCAGTGAGAGTCTCACACACTCTTCTCAAAGAAAGGTGTTCTAGAAACCATGGGGTCACTTTAATTAATCTTATTTGTACATTGGGGAATCCGTGATGAGGTGGTATATCCTGGTATTAACCAGCTGGTCCATGGTTGGTACAGAAGTAGAATGCCTTGGAGTTTTTTTTTTTTTGAGGTGGGGTCAAAGGGTGAAAGCTCAAAAATTGTTGTCTGTGTCTTGGCTGTTTTCTCTCTATTATAAAAAAAAATCTTGGAAGGAGGCGAGCCATGATTTTCTCAGAGAGACACTTATCTGTCCTGCGAGAATGTTGGCGTGATACACATGCAGAGCAGGTTAGAGATAATGGAAATATGAAAATTCAAAAGACTCAATAAAAGGATAGGAAACAATGCAAACAAACAGAAATTATTACTCAGTGAAATAACGGAACAGCGAAAAGAGATTGAATATATTGTTTGGATTTAAACTTTAAGTCGGAGACTTGTAGATCGTCTAATTGGTGTTGCCAGTGAGAATGAAAAGATTCCAAAAATGTTGGAGCGGTATGAAATCCCGTGAAACTTTTAACATGAGATTCTTTCAAGTCACGCCCTAACTATTTTCAGACAAGACCATGGTCATCTAACCTCAGTCGTGTGAATGTTTTTGTCAGATACAGTTCCTGTGCTCTCAGCTCTTAGTCGTGTGAATGCTTTTGGCAGGCACACTTCCTATGCTCTCAGCTTTATACATTTTAGCAGGACAATAATTTTATATGTTCTAGATGACACGTCAATGAATAAGCGAAGAAGAAAGAGCATGGACAAACATTCAAAAAAGTTATTTTATTTATTAGAGAGAAAGAAATGATATTCACTCACAGGCAGTTATACGTTGCGTTGTCACGATGTAAGTCCAAAAACGGAATCAAAATTTAATGCGATCTTGAAGAAAAGTTAATTCCAAATATTGTTTTTACTAAAGTTTTAAAATAAAAGTGAAAATAATGCATATATAACAATTCCCATGAAAATAACAATCTCTTTAAATTGTATATCCCGTTAACCAAACCTGGGGGGTGGGTGAGCAACGCGAGAAGGGGGTGGAATCCCCTAGTTTTTTAAAAAATTGAATTTTCCTTCATTTCCTTCACCTTTTAGATTTTATCTTTAGTCTTTTTTAATGGAGAGATATGTATTCAAAATTTGATATTTAATCTATACTAATAAAAGGCAAAGCCCTCACTGACTGATTGACTGACTGACTGACTGACTGACTCACTCACTCACTCACTGACTGACTCACTCATCACTAATTCTCCAACTTCCCGTGTAGGTGGAAGGCTGAAATTTGGCAGGCTCATTCCTTACAGCTTACTTACAAAAGTTAGGCAGGTTTCATTTCGAAATTCTACGCGTAACGGTCATAACGAACCTACTTTCGTATACTGTATACGGCCATGGCGGGCAGCTCGGTCGCCGTGTGAGGCGGAGTTGCATCTTGCGTCTCGCATTATCACACCTCCCACATAATTGAGTGCCTCCCCATATAAGGCCGTCCCTCAGCGGCAATCCAATAGAAACACTCTGCCACTAAATATTCAGACGAAGATGAGATGGTCAGGGTGGTGTTTGACACAAACTCAGCGAAACTGCGAGAGAAACTTTTAAGTGCCGGATCTTAGCTAACATTAAATAAAGCCATGGACATTGTGAGATCGCGCAGGCACAGCTCAGAAGCTTCGATGCATGTACTCCGAGCGGTTCACGTGAACTGACTATGAACGCAGTACGCAGAGAACAAGCAAGACCTCTAAAGAGCGCGGAGACTTTTGATCACGTGAACGTGTCTGCAAAAAGTGGCGTCTCCTGCCCTGCAAAAATACTATTAAAGTTGAGCAGCCAGCGCGCGCACATAGCTGTGCCGGCCTTTGAGACGCTGACTGCGCTTCTGCCTTAAGTCAAAGTGAGCACTTTTAATTGTTTTCCTCCTTCCCCTGAGCTATAGCTCAGACAACTGCAAACACGGGATCCCTTTTCTAGACCGCGGCAAACTAATATTAAGGCGCTTCACGCTTTCTTTTGCACGTATATGATTATGAGGTCACGGAAGACACACACAGGAGTGGAGGACCGACAGTGCCATCCCGACCGGTTAATGGCAGGGACGTCTCACCAGTCTACACGACGGTCCCCAAAAGGCGCTCATATCATCAGTGAAGACGTCTCTCTACATTATATAAAACCTTTTTTCCTTTTATCCCAAACCAAAGCCTTTCTCTCTTAACACTGCAGAGGACACAAAACTAATTTTCTTTAATTGCTGGTAATGCCGGTAAGGCACATTACCACAGGCAGAAATTTGGACGTTCACATAGAAAATGTAATTTCTATACCACAGCCGTCGTGTAGCGTCTTTCAAAAGGGATCTACTACCGAGAAATGATCCATATACATTTTAGCTGCTGTTAGTACTACTTACCTGTTGTGTTATATTGTCTTTAAAATGTGGTTTAGCCGAAACCACTCCAGTAGTGCTCAATGTATCTTTACTTCTTAAAACGTTAATGTTTTACTGTTTAATAACTTATAGACTACATTTTATTTTTTTTCCCTTGCACTCAGTGACCAAAGCCAATGGGTAATCAGCTATATATATATATATATATATACAAGCAAAATACCCGCGCTTCGCAGCGGCGAAGTACTGCCTTAAAATTTTTATTAAGAAGACAATTTAACCTTTTTAAACTAAGGGAAAATATGCCAATAATTATTTGTTAAGGATCTCTTTGTATACCATGTTGTCAGTTCGGCCCTCTGGTTGTAACATGACCAAGCTGTGCGCTGAGCTTACTCTTGAGCATGTAACTTACAGTTGGCCATGTGAACAGTAATCTTGTCTCAAATCTCACAGCTTGGATTGCTGCTGTCATAATCAGTTTGAGTTTCATGGTTTGTTTCAATTATGACAGTATTTGCAGGATTTGTTGTGTTGAAGTGACATTAGGCATCTGTCAAGCGTTGTAAGCACACAACCAGTTTCATCGATAAAATCACATCCAGCTTTTGAGAGTTTAAACATTCATAAACATCAAAGTGTCCACTACTGAAATCGTCCCCTGTGAATCTAAGATGTTTAAGAGGCATTGGCAGTTGTCGAAAGGTGTAAAATATTTGGCCATTACAGTACACTTGAAAGCGACAACTGAACAATTCAGCAGCAGCCATCAACTCACATGCAGAACCATAGGTGAAGGGCTTAAGCATTTCACTCTTATAGTGCTCCTGTGTAGTATAATTATCTCCTGTACCATCATCAGTCCACACCTTGAACCTGTCCCAGTCATTCAATACATAAGACACAATGTTCCTCCGGATATCAAGAGTGAGCCTGATATGGCCGTGCAATATGTAACAAAGAGAATGGAAAAGGTAGGTGCCATCTCCGGGCATGGAAACCACTCAGTAAGTGACAGTTCTTTGATCGATAGTGATCACCTCGATAGACATGGTAATGGGGGTTGGAATGATAAAGGAAATGGGTACCTGAGCAATGTAAAGTAAGTCTAAAATACCTATACAATAACTATAATAGTAATAAACAAACAATAAAACAGCGGAGAAGCCGTGGATTAAACAAAAAGGCTGTAGTTATCAGCAGGGAGACGTGAATCCCGTGGCGAAGCAAGGAAGGGAATGTAGAGACCAGAGCGACGGACGGTCTTATATAGGCAGACAGCCAACAACATGGGAGGCGTTGGGATGGGGGACCCAACGCCACCTCACACGGTGACCGAGCTACAGGCTATGGATGTATATATGTACGTAAGTAGGATTCAGTTAGCGTTGGGAACCCGTATACCAAATTTCTTGAAGATGGGCCCACAAGTAACAAAGACTGTTGAAAAGTTCAATATGGCGGCTGACAGTGGCATCATACCACCGAAATAAGTACATACATTGGTTTCGGTTAGTGCAGGGAAGCAGCCTATAAAATTTCGAGAAGATCGGGCCATAAATAAGAAAGTTCAACATGGCGGACGTTGTTGACCGTTATGATCATTATGCGTAGAATTTCAAAATGAAACCTGCTGAACTTTTGTAAGTAAGCTGTAAGGAATGAGCCTGCCAAATTTCAGCCTTCTACCTACACGGGAAGTTGGAGAATTAGTGACGTTGGAAAGTTCAATATGGCGGCTGACAGTGGCGTCATACCACCGAAATAAGTATGTACATTGGTTTCGGTTAGCGCAGGGAAGCCGCCTACCAAATTTCGTGAAGATGGGGCCATGAATAAGAAAGTTCAATATGGCGGATGTTGTTGACCGTTATGACCGTTACGTGTAGAATTTCGAAATGAAACCTGCTTAACTTTTGTAAGTAAGCTGTAAGGAATGGGCCTGCCAAATTTCAGCCTTCTACCTACACGGGAAGTTGGAGAATTTGTGACGTTTGGAAAGTTCAATATGTCGGCCGACAGTGGCGTCATACCACCGAAATAAGTATGTACATCGGTTTTGGTTAGCGCAGGGAAGCCACCTACCAAATTTACACATATATATACACACACATACATACATACATACATACATACACACACACACATACATATATATATATATATTTGTGTGTGTATGTATGTGTGTGTGTATACATAATGTAGATATGTATATATATATAAAGTAGATAGGTGTGATATATATATATATATAATGTAGATAGGTGTGATATATATGTATATGTGTATATGTGTATATATGTATATATGTAGATATGTATATAGATATATGTATATTTATATATGAAGATATTTGTGTGTATATTTATATATATGTATATATATATGTATATATATGTATATGTAGACTCAAACCGATTATGACAGCAGCAATCCAAGCTGTGAGAAAACACTAAAAAGGAGGCATGTCAGACGTCATGGTACATTTTCTGATGCAGCTAGATGAAAACAACTTTGTGACGCTGCCGCCAAATACTCGCAGAAAAATCCACAAGTAAATAGACACACTGTCGCTAAATACTCGCATAGCGATTTGGGTAGTGAACACTTCGATGAATGAAACCTGTTATCTTTACAACGGTTGACAAACATGGAATGTAACTTGAATACAACACATCCTCCAAATACGAACCTGATTGAAAGAAATAATGATAATCAAATCCTTGATGATGGCAACACTCATAACAGTCATAAAACAATTACATTGACAATCATGTTACGTTATTTTTAAAATGTTTTCTTTTCTTTTTCATAACTTCTTTAACACACGACTTCTCTGCTGCGAAGCGCGGGTATTTTGCTAGTCAAAATATATTTTTGCCCACTCGTGGGAGATATTACAGTAAAAACACATCTAGTAACACAGATGGCCACAATAATTTATTCTAAACAAAAACACTGTGATATAACATGAAGCTCCATGGAGCACAAAAAGGCAAAACAGAGCTGCCAGCAAAGCCATGAATGAATGTGTTTTTTTCTATTTTTTTTTTCCTTTAGTGCTATTTGTCTACTCAATTGGGCACCATCAATCTTCTTCTCCTGGATACTGCACTTCGATTAATTTTTTGTTATTCTATTTTCAGTTCCATTTTAGAACTGTACATCCAACTTATTAATGACTCATCTTTTTCTTAAATGAATAAATCCTTTTTAAAAGTTTTACTTCAAGTTGATGTGTGTGTGTTCCTCCTCACATGTAACCACTATGTTCCCAAACTACAAGTGGGGTGAGATCTGAGATCTAGCGCTGATAGTTTTTTGGCATCAATGGCTGTAGTTTTGGACTTGCCTTGCAACACTCACCCAGAAAAGCCCTTTCCTGAATTAGTACTTGCTGGTGAGGATCTAGTGGTCAGTAGGCCTCAAAAATTAGGTGTGTAGAATCTTTGTGAGTTGACCATTAACAAGATGAAGTAGAGGGGTCAACCGCAATACCAGTCAGATGTCATCTAACAGTGAAACAGATCTAGATGTACCAGATCTTGGCAATAAAAACTGGCTCTAGGGATGTTAAATGTAAATTTCTCTGGTAAGAATGTAACTAGAACACAAATGTAGTGTCATAAAACAGCAGCTAGACAGCTAATTGGACTTATGAATACAAACAGCATTGGCTCTGAAACCAGATGCCTTGGTCAAGAGTGTTTTTTGTCCTGGAGTTCTCAGTTAGGAGCCAGCCTGTGTGGGAGTGTGTATGCACCATACAGTTATGAAGAGTACACTCTAGGACCCTGAATTGATATACGTGGGTTTGGAAATCGATAGATAAACAATATCAGATTCAAAATTGTAAAACATCATCTCATACTGGCTTTAGCACAAAAAGACTATATTTTGGTTATTTTCATTTCAACCTAACAATTTTTTTGAAATTGAAATTTTGTATCCCCAAAAACTTGAATCAAAATGCAATGACACATTTTGTGGTTTTATTTAACAGGTTGTTTATTACCTATGTTTTTGTTAAATGGATAGATACCTCCCCGGGATGCTACATGGCAACCTCCCAGGGTTGAAACGGTGCCTTGGACTCCCACAGGGCTTCATGGGAGTTGGAGTTTGGTGTAGCCCTGTTGGGATCTGCAGGAGCTGCTGGGCCCTTACAGGCAGTGTTCTTACTACCTGAAGTGCACCTGAAGCACTTCCAGGTGCCTTATAAAAGCCACCACTCGGGGGCCAGAGTCGGGAGGAGGAAGAAGCTGGAAGGAGAGGAGTGGTGGAGAAAGAAGAACAGGAAGAGTTTGGTGTTGTGTTTTTGTTTGTGGGACTGTGTTGTGCCTGTGGGGACAGGGAAGACGTGCCCCACAGGTGAAGAAAAATAAAAGTTACTTGTTTTTACAAGTGCCTCCGGTGTGAGTCTGTGTTGGGTCAGGCGCCTATATAGTGCCTTGTTAAATTACCATCCCAGATGGGACCTGTATTTCAAATTGTGTGAATGATGATGATATGCCTTATTAATCCCTGAGGAGAAATTGTGCCTTTGTGTGACCTTTTTGTGTGGTCAGAGTGCAGGGTCAGCCATTGTGTTGAAGCCCCTGTAGCAATTTTCAGATTAAGGGACCAAAAGGGTAGGTCCCCTTCTGGCAGTAACATGATTTGAACCAGCAACTTTCCAGATAACAGCGCAGATCTTTAGTCACAAAGTCATCAACCTGAAAGTTGTTACTTACAATAACATCAAATATTTCTGAGCTACAGTTAGTTTAATGTACTTTACAACTAAGATTTGGGATTGTGATTATACAAATGGTGCTGTGCAAAACTCAGATTAATTGTTTTTTATGCATTTCAATGAGTCTTTCAAAACTCTTGTTAACGTTACACATCTAGGATAGCCCAACAATGAATGCTCTCAGTGCAGGAAAGTCATAAGAGCAGGACTTTCAAAGACATTGATAATGCAAAAAGAGAATGAGGAACACACTACCACATGCCTAGCAAAATGAGAAATGGCAGGTTTCATTGTTGAGCAGGTGAGTGAGGTAGCAGGGATTCAAGTTCAGGGCTCTCGAGGTGAAGGAGGGGTCTTGCATAAGATTCTGATTGATTTTTGGCTTGAATGACATGCCACAGAAGACACTGAAACAAGAAGTGGGTCACTTTCTATTCGGAAATGTGAGAAATCTGAACCATCAAAGGCAAATGATTTCATTGATCAGAATGCACTCTTCTAATGCATTTTATGCATGATACTTCAGTTGTGAAAGTGCTGTGACAAGCATTCTGAGAGCTGCTATTGACATTATTTTCAGTTTGTTACAACAGTGCTTCTTATGATGCATTTCTGTTATTCATTGATCTGGGCTCCAACATTCACAAAAAAATGGTCAGACTCAGATCCAGCTAAATTGATACCGTGTACTACATAGGACACAAAAGGTTTTAGAGAAGGCCCAGATGAATAGGTACCCAAACTCCACACGGGATGCTACTATTGCTTTTCTCATGAAGATGGAGCAGAAGTACAGAGGACTACGTCATTAAGTCAATAAGTTAATCCTTATTTATTCAACTCTCCAAAGTACTCAATATTTCCCAGGTATCCACCTTAATAAATGACCAAGTGCCTGTGTGTCTATTTGGTTGTTGTGTCTCTGTTAATCCAACAGATGGTACATCATAAGCATTTGTATTAATAAAAAACACATTTCATTTATTGTTCCAACAGATGGCACATCACAAACAATAAGACTGCTTTTACAAATACCATGCCGAATAGTATATAACAGAGACATATATATGGCATTTGTCATTCTAGTAGATGGTGCATCACATCATAATATAGTAAAGCATTTTATTAATACAAATGTTTGTCATGTGCCATCTGTTGAAAAGATAACTTCAATGCATTGTATTAGTACATACTGTAAGAAAAAACACAAACAATTATAGAGTTGGGGTACCCACAGGCAAACCATATATAACTGAAACAAAACACAAGTTATAAATGCAATGAAAAAGAACAGAAATGTCTTCATAGATGCAAGTCTCAAGAGTGACCAACTGTTCCAAGATGGCGGCACTCAAAGTGTAGTAAAGCATTTTATTACTACAAATGTTTGTGATGCGCCTTCCGTTGAAATGACAAACACAATGAATTTTATTACTACATGTATTACAAAATACTGTAAATTCCAACAGATGGTGCACTGCAAATGTTAACACTGAGATCTACTTTAACTTCAACCTGTCTTAGATGAATAGCACAGCTAGTTTTTGTATAATTAATAAGTAATAATGAGTATGTAAGAAAGCAAATATTTTTGCCTTCTTTAAATTTTGACCTTTTTCTGATGGCTGGATGAAATGCAAATATCCCATTCTGTCATCTGCACTGCCTCTCTATCAATTCCTCCATTCTCATAAGTATAATTGGATCCCATGCTGCAACTCCTTGCTGGGTTGTAACCATGAAGCCCAGATTTTATATAGCCTAGATTTTAAGTTGAGCCAATGGCAACCTACAAACAATATTTTGTGAAAACTGGTTCAGCCATTTTTGTGTGATTGACAAACAAGCAGACCATATGTTACCTGAAGGTAGTGTGTAAAACAGATAAAAAAAACATTAAACAAAACCAAAAGATTCAAAAGACAGGGGAGGGGGTATTACAGTTTTATTAATATACAGTACATGGTATAGGTGTATGAAGGGCTAATGTTTGGGGTGAGGCAACAAGGCAATCATCTTATGCTGCACTTTGGTACGAATGGCCATGTTCATTGAACAGTGTTTTTTATTTTTTTTCAATCATTGTGAAATGATCACTTTAAGAATTACACTTTTAAAAGTTGTGAAAAATACTTTGATTTCAATAGGTTCAGATTTCTTACACTGGAGTTCACAGTGCCTTGCCTCACTGCGAGCATTTGAGAACCAAAATGGCACAGATGCACTCCCTAGTGTCTGGAATCTGATAAAGGTGTCTGTCACATGCTCATTGTCTGTTAAAAGTCTCTTAAATTTGCTGTCACCATGCTTATTTAGTTAGAAAGGGCAGGTAGGTGCCTTTTAGCTGGCAAGGCAGAGTTTGAAACAGCCAGGATATTTAGAGAATCACGCAGAAGGAGTGAAACAGCATTTCTATTGTTTTAATGACAATTTTGTGTGTTTTACTGTTTTAAAGCTAATCATTTTGATTATTATATTGAATAAAATATACTAGCTGTGCTATCCATCTAAGATGGATTGAAATCTAAGCAATCAATTTAGACTTAAGCGTTAAAATTTGCAGCACACCATGCAATGTATATGCCTCTGTTATATGCCATTTGGTATAGGATTCATAAAAGCAGTGTTAATGTTTTTGATGTGCCATCTAGTGGGATGACAAATTCAATGCATTTTATTACTAAAAAGGTTTTGTGATGCACTATCTTTTGCAATGACAGAGGTATAGCAACTAGACAGACACACAGACAGACACTTCTCTGTTTATTAAGGTGGATCGTAAAAACCTGATGGTAGGAGAGACTGCTAAAAAGACTCTGACAATTGTTAGTGATTGTTTTATTGTATGTCCTGCTGTAAATGGTCAAAGGGGACATGCATAGTCCAGCAGTGATGTCCCCAGTCACACAGTCTCTTTGGCGTAATCATTTATCAAGGGGAGTCTGATAGGTTGCTGTTCTGGCCCCTTTATATGTCACTCGTCCATCACTTGCCCCCTTCTCAGATGTTGCATGTACATCACCTGCGTGGTCTCCTCCCAGGTCCAGCATTACACCATTGTTTATTTATTTATTTGACAGATTTTCTGAGGATACATCGTCTCATGCTTAGTAAACAGTGGTGAGGAGGAGGGCAGCGAAAATGTGCCTTGCCTCAGATGTCTTGTTTAACATGCTGGCCCTGTGTGCATGTGTCACAAAGAGCCTGGCAAAAGCAACTGAAAAGAATATTAAAGCTACATTAAAGCTAAAAGAATATTAAAGACATACAGATATGCCTGAGGAAATACTAAAATAAAAAAGTATCAAAGAAGCAAAGAGCAGTAAAATGCTGAATCTCTATTTTAGATCTAAATGGGACACTAATTAATTCAGATACCCGTGATAGCAGCAACTGGGGTCACTCACTTGAGGTTGACCCTTCATGCCACTCTCTGTTTTGTTTCAAACAATGAATTCTTACCTCTAGCCTCCCACTCTGAAATCAATTCAGTGTGGTAGGCGATGGCCATTTATAACTACATACAGGTTACAGAAGCCTATATATCCCTGTTCAGTCTCGTATTTTGCACAACCTGGTGTTTTGCTTCAGTTCTGAGAGTTCTCACCCTCCACATGTCTTAAAATGCTGCATCTTGTTTGTGTTTATGGCCTGTGGGGGGGGTTGCTCAGTATTGCATTGGACTTTATCGCATCTGGCTCTCTCACCTCAGAAAATGCATTATGCGGTGAATTTCTCTTGAAAAGGTGCTATCAAGGACGGTGCCACCATTAAGGTGAATTAGGTATTTACCTAGGGCACAGAACATAAGTGGGTGGGAAACCCAGCCGTACAGGTTAGCGCTAAAACAGTCGGATGACACACTAATAAGCTTGCCCTAAGGTGCAAAGTAACCTAGCACTGGCACTGGGTGCTATAACAACAACATTTATTTATATAGCACATTTTCATACAAATAATGTAGCTCAAAGTGCTTTACATGATGAAGAAAGAGAAAAAAAGACAAAGTAAGAATTAAAATAAGAGAACACTAATTAACATAGAATAAAAGTAAGGTCCGATGGCCAGGGAGGACAGAAAAAACAAAAAAAACTCCAGACGGCTAGAGAAAAAATAAAATCTGCAGGGGTTCCAGGCCATGAGACCGCCTAGCCCCCTCTAGGCATTCTATCTAACATAAATGATCAGTCCTCATTGTATTCAGGGTTCTCATGGAAGGACTTGATGATGATGGCCATGTGGACTTCTGGCCTTTAATCCATCAATGTAGGGACATCATGATGCTTCGATTAGGTGGTGGTGGCACAGGTTGCCACCACAGAAAACCGGAAAAAGAACAGAAGAGAGAGTAGGGGTTAGTACGGATTTTGGAGCTACCATGAGTAGTAATGATAATTAATTGAATATGCAGAGCATCAGGATTAAATTAAAGTGAAGTTATGAGAAAGCCATGTTAAAGTAATGTGTTTTTAGCAGTTTTTTTTAAAGTGCTCCACTGTATCAGCCTGGCAAATTCTTATTGGCAGGCTATTCCTGATTTTAGGTGCATAACAGCAAAAGGCCGCCTCACCACTTCTTTTAAGTTTAGCTCTTGGAATTCTAAGTAGACACTCATTTGAAGATCTAAGGTTATGATTTGGAATATAAGATGTCAGACACTCCGATATATAAGATGGAGCGAGATTATTTAAGGCTTTGTAAACCATAAGCAGTATTTTAAAGTCAATTCTGAATGACAGAGGTAACCAGTGTAGTGACATCAAAACTGGAGAAATGTGCTCGGATTTTCTTTTCCTAGTTAGGATTCTAGTAGCTGCATTCTGCACTAATTGCAATCGATTGTTGTCTTTTTTGGGTAGTCCTGAGAGGAGTGCATTACAGTAATCTAGTCGACTGAAAACAAAAGCGTGAACTAATTTCTCAGCATCTTTCAATGATATAAGAGATCTAACTTTTGCTATATTTCTTAAATGAGAAAATGCTGTCCTAGTGATCTGATTAATATGTGATTTAAAATTCAGGTCAGAGTCAATAGTTACCCCTAAATTCTTTACCTCCATCTTTACATATAATACAATTGCTATATAATAGAAAATATTGCTAACTGCTATATAATAGAAAATGTCATTGACAACTAACAGAAGGACAGCGTAATGCTCAGAGGGCTCTATTGGAGCTTACAGAGTTTGCCTCTTAATGTGTTGATATAGCAGAAGTTTAATAGAGGCTCTTAAGTCCCCAAAGTCCATTGATGAGGTTATTTTGCAGCAGTTATCTGGCATGATATTGACAATATGAATACCACTTAAGGTACTCACTGCATCTTCAGCAAAAAAAAAAAAAAAAAAAAACACACACACAGACACACAAAGCCAACCCTTGTTTTTATCTTAAGTAACTGAGATCCTTTGGGACTATCCTACATCATCCAGTATCTGGTTACTAATGCCACATTGCCAAGGAGGCCAAAAATATAAAGCCATTACTGGAATGAATCTCCCAATGGGATGGCATCAGTGTACAAGACTACCTTGTGAGCACTGATTGGCTGTGCAACTGATTTTTTTTTCACTTCAGGGGAAAACACAGATGGGCTGCATGAAGTCATCCTGTTAGAGGTTTGCTGCACTATCAAAGTCTGTAAAAATGAAATTACAAGTAACATACTGCAAAGTCAGTCACCCCAATTCAATCACTACCTTTCATATGATATCTTACATTATATGCAGGATTAAATGTGCATTGCTAAGCATGCACGTATATTAGAAAACTGAATGAATCACATTGTTTCAAGTGCCCATTGTGTATACACACATTGTGTATTCACCTTCTTAGAATACAAAGAGGTTGATGTTACTTGCATATTATCTGGCTAGTGTCACGTATGTGTGTTTAAGATCACCCTACAAGTTTTTCCCAGGCATGTGATACCACACTGGGCCAAGAGACAACTGTATTGTCTTTTTCTTTCTCCACAGTACAGAGAAGCTGCCCAGTGAGGGCAACTGACTCCAATCCTTCCAGTGCCTGGGTTATAAAAGAAGGCATCACTTCTACCCCAAACGAACAGAGCTAAAGAGATCCAAGATTAGCCAAAAGCAGACCATAAAGCCTTAATAATTGCAGCCACATTATTTTTGTGGTTATTGTTTTTCTTTCCTTTTACAACACTGTGTGTTTGCTTTATTTGAACTCAGAAGTAAATGGTTGGTGCCCCAAAATTATTTTTTTCTGCAGGGAGGTGTTGTTTACTAACGCCTCTTTAATTCATCTCCCTGCAGACTGAATGATTGACCACTTTACCACCTCTGATGTCACTTATGGTGTCCATCCACCTGGACCCACCTTTTCCTGCCTGGACTGTATTTAACAAAAGTGTTGCCATCTTGGAACAGTCACTCTTGAGATTTGCACCTGTAATTTCTTTTTTCAATGTGTTTATAACTCATTTCATTTCAGTTAAATGGGGTTTGCCAGCAGGTGCCTCAACTGTTTATGATTGTTTGTGGTTTTTCTTACTGTATTACAGCATTGTACTTGTCATTCCAACAGATGGCACATCACAAACATTTGTAGTAATAAAATGCATTACCATGTTATGATGTGAGGCTCCATCTATTGGCAGATGTAATGTATCTGTCTCATTTATATGCCATTTTGTATGGAATTCGTAAAAAGTAGTGTTAATGTTTGTGATGCACAATCTGTTGGAATGACAGAGACATAACAACTGGATGGACACGTTGACAGACACACAGACACTTATTCTTTTATTAAGATAGATAGGGTTGTTATTGTCATGTGTACAAAGTACAGTCAAAATCTTACTTGCATGTGCTAATCAACATGTCGCCACTCATCGGCTTCTGATTAGGTAATGACTACTTACTTAGAAACTGTTTTCCTTACCTGAAATATACTCATACTTTCTTTTTACAAAGAAGGATTTGGCCAAAATCTAAGGGGCATAAATACATGTTAAATATTACAGATAGGATTTAATAATGTTTTAAACATCTACACAATAGGAGGTGCAAAACCAGACAATTTACCTCATAAGAAAGATTTGGCCATTCTTGTGGACTGGTCACTGTCTAAACTGAGACTGCATGCATTGATAAATATAAAGTAGAAACTAAAGATGTACTGGATGTTCTAACAACTACATCAAAGTATGGTGTTTGTGAACACATGAATAGCAATAGCTGTCTGCAGCATTCGTTTGTATGGATATGATGGTGCTTGACAGGCGGCTTGAAGACAGGTTACTCAATTCACTTGACTCCAATTCAGTCCCACTGAGTTTAATTCAGTTTGATCTAAATCTGTCCAATTACATGTCTGGTTAACTTTATTGAGATTAATACAGTTGACTTTATTTCAAATTAAATTAGTTACATATTCAGTTTAATATAGTTCAATTCACTCTAATCTAAACAAACTCAATTACATTCAGATCAAAAAATTCAGACTCATTCATACAGATATACACTATACATCCAGAATTGCACTTAACCTAATTCGGGGTAAAAGAGGGTCTCATTCAGTTCACGTTAGTTCATTTTAGATCAATTAAATTCAATTTAGTATAATTAAATTTATTTCAGATTGAGTGGAAGCCTTGAGAGCCCTTGACAAGTAATACTGTACTACTATTAATAATTATCCACCTTAAAAAAAGGCCAAGTGAATATGTTTCTGTCTGGTTGCTATATTTTTGTCATTCCAAAAGAATACATCACCAATGCTTTTAGAAATAAAAGGCTCTGCAGCTTCTATTCCAGCAGATGGCATGTCACAAACACTTTTAGCAATAAAATACATTGCTTTTGACATTCCAACAGATGGTGCATCACAAACATTAACGCAGCTTTTGTAAATCCCATACCAAATGGCATGTAACAGAGACATATGCATTGCATGCTGCACTGCACATTAACACAGAGTAAAAAACACATAGGTACTAATTTATCATTGCTATCTTCATTTATTGCATATCAGAAATTACCTACTTTTCAAAAAGAAGATATAATGAGCTACAGTAAAAGTTCGAAAATCCAGATGGAAGATATCTGGACCATCCAAGAATCTGGATTTTCTGAAAACTGTAACTTATTCAAACTTTCGGGCTTTTGTGTGTAAGAGCTTATGCACACATGTGAACGCTAAAGATGTACAGCATTAACAACACACACCACTCCTTAAATGAAGCATTCTGTATTTGTGACTGAATAAATCAATCAAATTTGACTTTTCACCTTTTCTTTACTGTTCCTTAAATTTGAATTTTAAAAGCACTGCTTGAAAATTCAGAAAATCTGATCAGATTTTTTAACTTTTATTGTAACTGAATTCAATTTTTTTAAATTTCATTTGAACTCAATTAAATTCAGTTTATTTCAATTTTGTCCAATTAAATTTCATCCACTTTAACCTAGTTTTATTTAATTTAACTGAATTCTGTTCTAGTTTCATTTAATTTAATTCAGTTCAGAGTAATTTATTTTATTTGTGTTCAGTTCAGCTCTGTAAATTCACTTCAAACAACTTTAATTGAATTTAATTATTTTCTTTATACTCTAAAGTTTAATGAAAATTTATATATTTTTGTTAGTTTCACTGGTGCAAAAACAGTACAGTATAATGAGTGATCCAATGAAACAGTGCAGCAGACAAAAATATAATATACACTCACCTAAAGGATTATTAGGAACACCATACTAATACGGTGTTTGACCCCCTTTCGCCTTCAGAACTGTCTTAATTCTACGTGGCATTGATTCAACAAGGTGCTGAAAGCATTCTTTAGAAATGTTGGCCCATATTGATAGGATAGCATCTTGCAGTTGATGGAGATTTGTGGGATGCACATCCAGGGCATGAAGCTCCCATTCCACCACATCCCAAAGATGCTCTATTGGATTGAGATCTGGTGACTGTGGGGGCCATTTTAGTACAGTGAACTCATTGTCATGTTCAAGAAACCAATTTGAAATGATTCGAGCTTTGTGACATGGTGCATTATCCTGCTGGAAGTAGCCATCAGAGGATGGGTACATGGTGGTCATGAAGGGATGGACATGGTCAGAAACAATGCTCAGGTAGCCCGTGGCATTTAAACGATGCCCAATTGGCACTAAGGGGCCTAAAGTGTGCCAAAAAAACATCCCCCACACCTTTACACCACCACCACCAGCCTGCACAGTGGTAACAAGACATGATGGATCCATGTTCTCATTCTGTTTACGCCAAATTCTGACTCTACCATTTGAATGTCTCAACAGAAATCGAGACTCATCAGACCAGGCAACATTTTTCCAGTCTTCAACTGTCCAATTTTGGTGAGCTCGTGCAAATTGTAGCCTCTTTTTCCTATTTGTAGTGGAGATGAGTGGTACCCGGTGGGGTCTTCTTCTGTTGTAGCCCATCCGCCTCAAGGTTGTGCGTGTTGTGGCTTCACAAATGCTTTGCTGCATACCTCAGTTGTACCGAGTGGTTATTTCAGTCAAAGTTGCCCTTCTATCAGCTTGAATCAGTCGGCCCATTCTCCTCTGACCTCTAGCATCAACAAGGCATTTTTGCCCACAGGACTGACGCATACTGGATGTTTTTCCCTTTTCACACCATTCTTTGTAAACCCTAGAAGTGGTTGTGCGTGAAAATCCCAGTAACTGAGCAGATTGTGAAATACTCAGACCGGCCCGTCTGGCACCAACAACCATGCCATGCTCAAAATTGCTTAAATCACCTTTCTTTCCAATTCTGACATTCAGTTTGGAGTTCAGGAGATTGTCTTGACCAGGACCACACCCCTAAATGCATTGAAGCAACTGCCATGTGATTGGTTGATTAGATAATTGCATTAATGAGAAATTGAACAGGTGTTCCTAATAATCCTTTAGGTGAGTGTATAAGACAATAAACAACATAAATGAATATATTATAATAAAACAAATAGGACAGTATGATAAATTAGTATGAAACAATATAAGACTGAAAGAAGTGGCAGCTAAAAAACAAATTGGAACCAAAAAATACAAGGGACAACAGGTTGCCCTAAAACATCAGATTAGCAGGCAAGCATAAATATAGTGGGGAAAAAGTAAAAAACAAAACACCATTATCAGAGACCAAAGCAGAATGCAAATATTGAAAATGTTACCGCAGTAGTTGAGTATATTTAATTTAATAATGAGTCTCATGAGTAAGCACTGATTGACATTCACAAAGCATCAAGTAACATCACCAATATGGCAAGGTGTGGCTCACAACAGATGCACACACGGCACAGCCATGAAACGAATGACCAACATTCATCTGTCCTTTAACAATGAACCTTTAATCAAATTCTGAGTCACAAAGAGATCCAGTTTATCCCAAGAGCATATTGAGCAGTTGAAAGACCAAAGCAACAGTAGTCATCCTGTCGGAGCAATCATCCACTGAATAATGGCTTCTTAAACACCATAAAAAGGTAGTCCCATATGTTCACCCTGTTATATGTTTTGGGCTTTCAAGAAAGGCAGATTTCTTGATCTGATTGATCCTGCTCCAACTTATTTTGCAAGGACACCATCACTAAATCATTCAGTGCATCTTGTGACACAGCCTTCCCCAAAACACTTTTCATTCTTCTCTCTACCTGTGTCTTCTTTTTCTTAAATTAATCCAGACTCACCTCTTTAATGACGTTTCGCGTAAGTGAAGCCTTTTAAAGCCTCAGTGCTGCTAGAGATACCTTTGGGCATCATTACAATATTAATGGTGCTTTTAATGGCTCTTTTTACATTAATAGGGGAGCACAATAGAGCTACATTAGTAGACATTTGTTGCACACAATTATGTGTGTAAAACCTTAACGTGAAACCATCAGCTCAAAGCCCTGTGTGTTCATATAGGTGTAATGCCTCAGTTCCTCTCATTTAAGAATTACATTTTGACTTTGCTTGCAGTAGCCTGGCTTAACACTCCACATAGCTGAGTATATTGGTAATTTAATTATGGCTTATGATTAAAAAAAAATCTAAAACAACTTGAAAAAATACGCTCATGTGGTCATCAGAGGTAATAATGGGTTGATAACTGCAATAAATGTTTGCGTGCCATCCCGGCTGTGCCTGTTTACTTCCAAAACAATACACAACTGCACTCAATGGCATGATCAAAAACAGAAATGTTGTGGTCTGGCGTTCCAGCAAGATACTTGTTTTATCTTGGTAGAGTAATATATATTGCTCTACTTTCCCCTAT
>JANRMT010062814.1:131437333-131460791 GCA_026402145.1 Polypterus bichir lapradei
ACCATATATTACACTAACCTGGCTTTGTGTGGGGGATGGGGGAAAAGACTTTAGCAAAGAAATGCTCATCAAACTGGTTTAAGACACATCCCCCAAATCCTGTCGTAAAATTACAAAGAAAAGTCGTAAACATGGGGGGGATAAACAAGAATGCCTCTCACCAAGGTACCACTAAATTACATTGGTTTGCCTAAATTATAAATAAAGACATACAAAACATTTATCAAGTTATATGTAAAATCTCACATCACAACAATACTGCAGCCTATAAAGGCTTCTAGGATGGCTTCTTATTATGGCTTGAAGGAACTCCAGCTCTCTCATCAATAAGTGATGCCGGGATGAAGACCCTCTGAGATGCATGTATGACAGTTACATATAATATCAGTTTGTTATTGAATCTGTTTAATCTGGTTCAAGATTTAAATCCAGGCCTAGATAGGTCTTTAGCTACAGCGGCAATAACATCCAATACTAATCCAACAATTACATAGTTTGTAATGAATGATAACTTATCAGACCCATAGAGGTTTTTAAATCCCAACCTAAGTGCATATTCCTTCTTCTCGTCAGTACATTATTGTTACTCAAAAAGTGATTATTTCTTCATAGACAATCATTTTTTGCCTATTATCAAATGTTGTAAGTACGATGCTATTGTTATCTTTGACAATGCCCCTGTCATCAAGGAGCTTAAATCACTATGCCCTGCACACTCACCTGGCATCTTAACCTCTTGTTACTAGCTGATGAGTACAGTATAGAATTTGTATCCAAACAAATTGATTATTTTCATGAGAGAAATACACCCTCAGAGGTCTCTGCAGGGGTACTATGGGAAACTCTGAAGGCATTTCTAAGAGAACAGATTATTTTATATCTTTCTAACAGAAATAAATTGGAAACCAAGAAAGCATCAGAGTTAATCAGTGAAATTACCAAAATAGATCTAGAATATGCCAGGTCTCCAACTGTGGCACTTTATAAGAAACGGCAGGTTTTGCAATCAGAATTTAACCTCTTGACAACTAAAGAAATGGAACAGCTCATCATTAAATTACAAAATCATTTTTCTGAACACAGAGAGAGGGCCATTAAGATCTTAGCCGAAAAAATCTGCAAGAAGGAAGTCCTCAATGCAATAACAGTAATTATCAACACAGTTGGAGATAAAATCATTGACCATAAAAATATAACCCACACATTTGGAGTACACCATATGTCCTTATATTCTACTCAGTTTAAAGAAGATAAGACAAAATCTTCAGTGTTTTTGAATAAAATGTTTTCACCCATTAAATTTAACATGCCAGAGATCTTATTACCTTTGGATGCAGAAAAGCATTTGATATGATTAAATGGGACTACCTATTCACCACATAGCACAAATGCTCCAAACATATGTACATAGATCAAATTACTCCATACTAGTCCATAAGCCTCAGTTTGTATTAACAACATTATATCAGACTACTTCACATTACCTCTATCACCATTGCTCTGTGCAATCACCATTGAGCCATTGGTTGTTTACCTTCGAAATGAATAAACGATAAAGGAGATTTTCAGAGAAGGAACTGAACGAAAAATATCACCATATGGAGATGATATGGTACTGTATATATCTGACAGACACAATTCCGTGCCAGCAGTCCTAAAAGCACTAACAGATTTTCAAAAGATATCTGATCTCAAAATAAATTTGAATAAAAGTGTTTTTTCCAAAGAACTCTCTAGCACACAATATTAGACTGAACAACTTCCCATTTATCTTAGCAGATCAGTTTAAATATCTTGGGGTAAATATCACAAGTAAATATAAATCTCTTTTTCAGCAAAATTTTGCTGTCTTCATGGAAAAAATGAAGACATGAATAGATGGTCTACCCTCCATCTCACATTATCAACAATGTCAAGATGAACATCCTTCCCAAGCATCTTTTTCTAATTCAAAGCATCCCCATATACATTAATAAATATTTTTTTAAGAAATTAGACTCAATCATAACCTCATTTATTTAGAATTTGAAACATCAACACATCCACAGGGCAACTCTACAACGACTTAAAGCAGAAAGGGGCATGGCACTACCTTTAAGTTTTATTACTATCACAAATGTAATGGATTCTGTGTTCTGTCGGAGGAAAAGAAAGCCCATTTAAGCACATGGTGATTCACACACATAGAACACATAGAAGAACACATACAAAACAAAGCATTTAACATGCTATTTTAGTTACGATGGTATTTGAGAAACTAGTAAATTAAATGATTTAAAGATGAAGTTTATGATGTTCTACTTTAGTGACAAAATAAATTATGGGATTAAAGCAGAAATTTCGAGATTAAATTTCGTGATTTTTTCTCACTGTGTCCCTATTTTTTTCTTTTCTCTGTACCTTAATATGCTTTCATATGACACTTAGACAGTGGGCTACGACTCACCTTTTCATGGCGACTTTGATGTCTGAAAACTTCTTTTTTATTTCGGGCACTGTGCAACTTTGGGAACTTGAGCTTTTCAGTTTCTCCGACACACTATGTCACTCGGTCAACTTCCTTTTGTTGTTTATACCACTGTTTAAACCAACAAATAGTACTTTTTCCTTGCCTACACTTGGTATTCACTGAAATTCTTCTATTTTCCCCTGTGCTTTTGCCATTGCCTTTTCACAGAACGCTGAGTTTAATGGCTATTTACATTGATTTGCATATTCAAAGAGGCATAATTCTGGGAGGAGTTGGGGTGGGGCAGCAGGCACATGCGTGTACGCTACTTTTCACGCTGACCAGGATTTATGGAGCGGAAGAATGTGGATGTTGCCGTTCGCACAGATTTATCCATCTGGATTTTTTTGTGCATACACACATTTCCGCTTTTGTTTGTATGGCATGTTTTAGTGTGAATTCTATGCACGATGTTATGCATGAGGCCCCTGGACCTCATGTATAATGTGATACGTAGAATTAACACTAAAACATGACATACAGACAAATCCAGATGCATAAAACTGTGCATAAGCAAAGTTCCCTTAACTTCTCCTTTATAAATCCCAATCAACGTGAATTTTAATGCATTTGCACATGCCTACAGATTCCACCTCAGCTCCTCCCAGAATTTAGCATATTTGAATATGCAAATCAAAATAAATAGCCCCTTACATTCAAAGTTTTGCTAAAAGACAATGGTAAAAGCATGTATAAAAGTGAAGAATTTCACCAAATGCAAATTGGAGGTCCTACTTAGTGAAGTGCAGGCAAGGAAAAACATACAATTTAGTAGCTTTTGTAGCAATTTAGTAGCTTTTAGTAGTCAGTAGTAATAGCAACAGAAGGAAATTGATTGAGTGGCACTCAAAAAATCAAGTTCAGAAAGTTGCACAGTGCCTTAAATAAAAAGGTGGTTAGATGTCAAAGTCAGCATGAAAAGGCGAATGCCTGAGTGTCATATGGAAGTGTATTAGGACCACAAGGAAGAAAATAAAAATAGGGACTCAATGAAAATGAAAATGGTCTATGTTGAGATTTAAAGTCAAAATGTCAACTTTAGTCTTGAAAGTTTTACTTTAATCTCAAGTTTATTTTATAATTAAAGTAGACCATCATAAACTTCATTGTAAAATCGATGTTTAATTTACTAGAGTTTCTCAAATCCCATCGTAACTAAAATAGCATGTTAAATGCTTTGTATTCTGTGTGTTCTCCGACCCAATCATTAATTGCTATGTGCTTCTTAGACAGGCTTTCTCTTATGCCCACAGGGGAACACAGGCAGTGATTGCCACACAGATTACATCACATTCATGATATTACAGCTCTCTGAACATTTTAGAATTCTAAAATGTATATATTTTCATGATGAATGGAGACACAGCAGTAGCGACAAGCTGGAGCGTGGAATAATTTATTGCAGCATATACCAACTTCCAAATCCTGTCCTTCTGTTTTATTTCTCCACATAACTAATTGCCACACAATAAGCATCTGTAATAAATGTAAAACCAGCTGTAAGCTTAGAACGCTAATATGATGATATCAAGTATACATCCTAGTATTCTAAAAGCATACAGCTCAAAGAGGATAGCACTTGAAAATCTAAATTAACTTAGAAGTCAGGGACCATCATCTGTAAATATGCGCTTTATTCTATTGAAATTAATTAAATTCCTTTATTGTCATTGTATGGTACAATGAGATTCACTATGCAACTCCTCCATAAACTTATTTTCCTATAAAATGATAAATGATAATAATAATACAATAAAAAAATGAAAAATATACAATATGAAAGCATAAGCACAATATACATGTATATATAGTGCACATAGTGCAAATGGTTCATAAAGGGGCTCAGGCTGTGCAAGATTACAGTTGTAGTGTAAGTTTACAGTGAGGTAATTGTAATTCGAAGTACAAACAGTTTTAACGGGAGCACTTGATGGACTGATTGAGTGTGTTTAAACCTCTTGAAACTGTTTCTGAGATTTGAGGTCCATTCAGGAAAGGAAGTGAAGTGTTTGCTGGATGGGAAAAGTTCAAATAGACTGTGCACATTGCTGAGTGGATTCCATGTAGATGTTGGTGGCTTACCTGAGGCAGCATGTGCTATAAATGTCCTCCAGGGTTGAAAGCTGTATCCTCTGTTGTAAGCTGTAATTCTGTGCACTTTCGACACAACCTGTGTAGCTGTGATACCACACACAAATACAATTAACCGGTTAAAACACTCTCTTTGATGCACTGAGAGTAACAATGCTAAAGCAGTTATGACATTTGGAATACTTTGATCATTCCGTGCACCATTATATTGTTACAGAATAATTACAATCAAGTGCCTTAAATTGATAAATGAAATGCAAATAATTTTGGTGTATTTGATACAGCCCATATCATGGATGTGAATCTAAAAAAGAAATGGAGACCACAGAAACAGTGGTGCTGCTTTGACATTGGGTGTCACCTATGCATATGCATGGTGTGAGGGTGCCGTGAAAATGCGCATGGTTTTATGCCAAGTTTATTTGTTATACATCTTGAAGTGAGTGTGGAAATGGGCATGTGCAACATTTTTGTGGGGATGCACCGTTTATACATGAGGCTCATAAACATCAACAGAAAATGATGAATATGCACAAACCTGGTCTGCAATAGAATTAAAATCTTGCAGTACTTCTTTACATTCCCTGTTCTGTGCCCCAGTAAATGCAATCTGTTGTCAATACACCAATAATCCCTTTGCCTTTCATTCACTCAGAATATAGAACCAATGTAGGAAGCACTTGAACACAGAGATAATTCTAGCATCAAATAGTATCTCTAAAATATACAAAATATTTTAAAGTCCCTTCCTTTCAAAGATCCTAAGGTACAACAATGGGGGAAGGATGTTTCACTTAATATTTCAGAAAAGGAGTGAAAGGCAGTCATGCACATAATACATTCTATTTCCATATGTGCAAAGCACTCAATCATTCAACTGAACACCTTTGATCAAGCACATTTATCTTGTTTAAAATTGTCTAAAATGTATGAAGGGCAAGACTCAACCTGTGAACGTTGTAATCTAGCTCCAGCCTCAATAGGTCACATTTTCTGGGTGTGCACCAAATTAACAATATTTTGGACAAAAATCTTTGGATACCTATCAGACAGCTTTGGCGTCACAATGACTCCAAACCCATTAACAACTGTGTTTAATGCACTTCCAGTTGGGCTTGAAGTGGAGAAGGACAAACAAACTGTAATTGCCTTTACGTCTCTACTAGTACGTAAACTTATCTTGCCCAAATGGGAGAATCCTACACCACCATTTTCAAGTCACTGGGTAACTGATGTTCTATACAATTTGAAACTGGAAAAAATTAAATTCTCACTTAGAGGATTAAAACCTCTAAGACCTCAAAATTTCAAATTAAGACAACAATAATATATTGACTGGTAATTATGAAGATAGGCAAAAGCCTTGATGAATGCCAGCATCATGGGAACAGTACAGATTTATTTTCCTTTAATAGTTAAGATAAGATTGCTCTTTGATTATTAGACTTCTGTTACTAGGCAACTACTGCAAACAACTTCACTTTACTTTTCCTAACTCCTCAATTATGCTTTGACATTAGAACATGGTTAGTTCTAAACTAAATTCTTTAAGCTTCCAATCCTTGTCCAAAGGAAAAGAAAATCACCTTAAGCTCTGCTTCTGTATTTCATCCTCAGAGTCTTTCTAGCTTCCTAGACTCTGGCTACAGTGATGATTGTGACCATCCTACTGTTCTTACAGTGCAAAAATACAAGGAACACAGAAAGACAGGCTAACGTGTGTCTGGAAAAAGATTTACAGTACACACCAAACCTGACCCCCACACTGATGCATCTATAAAATTAGTCTCCTCACAACCAGGATGACCCAGATGCAGAAGGGACAGACTTGACTGTACTATACCACAGAAGAAGATCATTAACATTTGTAGAAGCAGTGAACTTACAAAAATTGAACAGAACCTTTTAAAATAGCCTTGTTTTTTCACTTGGGGTTCAAATTTATCTTATTTTGTTTTATCTGATTTCACACTGTCAGCTGACACCTTGAAGTGTGATCTTTTTTTTTTTGACTTTCTACTTTTTGTCCTTGCCTTGAATTACTGTACAGTTAACAATGTCTCGACTAACCACATCATGCTTTAACAATTGAGCTTCCATGGTGATACAATAAATTAAACTGAATAGTGTTTAAATGTCACCATAAGCAGTCATATTACAGTATTAATATTGCTATGAATGATTATTATTACTGTATTTCAGTAATTATTGATTTATGTGATGTATGTACTGTATTTTGATAATGTTAGGTTAGATTACCTTAGGGTACATTATATCAGGTCAGATGTATATCCAGAATACTGGTGATTATATATTTTTGGTGATTATATCAGGTCTGGATGATGCATCATCGATGAAAATGACACAAAGACATGTGCCTGTGTGTGTTGGCACACGGCTAGGTTTTCATTGTGCACATGTAGTGATACAGGTGTGGTGCCTTGTAACATCAGACACAGATGCATGCCAAGTCACGCCACCTCTCCATTAATATACATCAACATGCTTAATGATGAAATCGACTAACAATGCACTGGTCAGAATCATACGCTGCCATTAAGCGAGACACAACTGTATTGGGACTTTGTTCACCTTGGATTGCTGTTTTGTGCTCCACAGAGCTCTGTTATTTCAGAGCATTTGAATTAAGAATAAATCTTTTATTTTACGTTTCACTCTGTGTTACTGGCATGGGTTTGTTGATGGGATTTCCCCCTCTAGTAATTTTTGGAGCTGTTCAGGACTAATGTCCTTCGGCATTCTCAAGCAGCATAAGACAAGGAAGGAGATGGACTCCACTAAACTTTACATGAGAGAGAAAGACACTGAATTTCAAAACAGATTAGGATAGCAGCACCAGTGATGATGAAATGTCAGCCAAAAATGAATTAATATATTATTTTGTTGAAAACATCATCCACCAAAGAACAATATTAAAAGATATCTCAACATCAAAATGAAATGCTCAGCATAAAGTGGATACTCAAAATTTCCATTTTTTGTTCAATGGACAGAGTGCTAAATTGCATTTGTACATAAGTAATCAACATGATATTCACAGTCATGTGCACTTCAAATTACCTCACAAAACAATCAACCCATAAATCATTTAAAAATGCATAAGCCTTCAAGACCTGAGGTGGAAGTGAAAAGTTCAAACTGCAGATGTGATCACATGAAGAAAAGGTCCATGGGCCTGTCCGAGCAGTCTGAAAAATGTCTAGCAGCTCCAGATATAAAAGAAATTTTACATAGTGCAAAAAGTAACATTTTCTATTGTGATAAAAAACAAAAACACCTCAAAAAGAGTTGGGCCACTGTGGTGATCTATGTGTATTGGAATGATTCAAAAGCAACTGATAAATTTAGTAAATAAGAAAAGTCGTCTTCTTCAGATGGAAGCCTTCTTCAGACTGCCTTTAAAATGGCACAGAAGTCAGTTATGATGACTGCAAACTGGCAGGGGTGTTTTCAGGAGAGCTGAAACTGGACATCAGAGATGGAAGAGATGTCAATCATCCTTTCTGAAGAGGGAGGAAGAAAAAAGGCCTCAGGGAATGGGTCACCCTCTGGTTTTGAAGTATAATGATTATTAACTGAGCCCTGAGGTTGTCTCCCAGATGCGCATGTGTGATGCTAGATAACAACTTGTATTAAGCATATCTTAGAAAATTGTAAATATTTGATTATGGTAGCTAATTTCTGATTATTATAAACATTTTAATATGAGTAAAATACAAGTAAAAAACAAGGCAAATTGATAACTTATTTATTGACTACTGGGGAATTGTAAGACTGGCCCACTTGATCTTAATTCAGAGACTCCACTGCTCTTTTTCATGATTTTGAGTGCAAACAACTCCTCTTCTGTTATATTTCATGCAATTTTAGAATAATATTTAAAATATATAATCACCAGTATTCTGGATATGTGGATGTGGTTGGGACAAAAATAAAATTCTAGCAAATGTAATACACAGTAATGTTTTTTTTTTTCAATTTATTTCAATACAAGTAAAAAGTATGATGACAATCAAACACTTTTTCTGTTCTCTCAAAATACATTTATTATTCTTTACTATATAAATATCTGCCCCATTTGAGGCTGTCAACCATTTGACATCAAGCCTGAGCCCTCCTCACTTTTCCCATGGCAACTGCATGTGGTTTCCTGGGCTGGTCCAAACCAAGCCTTGTGAGCCACCTTGTTGGCAGATGCTCATGAGTGAATACCACCCCTAGGCCTGGTTACAGACATGAGCCCGGGAACCCAAATTGGGGGTGAGGTTCAATTAGAAAAATTTACAACATTAAATTTTATATGTCCTAAAGGCTGAGTGAATTGACATACCTACATCACCACCTCTAATGTGGTAAAAGTGCCCTTACTGTAAATAAATATAATCTTTGAAGAAGAGCAGGATGCCCTAAAGTAGGAGCAATAAATGCCAGTTTCACAGACTGTTTAGAAATAATCATGGTAGGCAGGATTTCTCATCTGCTATCTGCAGTCAGATATGTTAACGCAAAACAAGACAACAAAAATGAGTAATGACATTCAGCTAATAAAGATCCTGAAACCAAAGATTCCTCTTACTTCATTCCCTTCGCAGAGCTTCGCAGATTCAGACTATGCTTTTCTTCTTCTTTCGGCTGCTCCCGTTAGAGGTCGCCACAGTGGAACATCTTCTTCCTCATCTTTCTGTCCTCTGCATCTTGTTCTGTTACACCCATCCCCTGCATGTCCTCTCTCCCCACATCCATAAACCTTCGCTTAGGCCTTCTTCTTTTCCTCTTCCCTGGCAGCTCTATCCTTAGCATCCTTCTCTCAATATACCCAGCATCTCTCCTTTGCACATGTCCAAACCAATACAATCTCGCCTCTCTGACTTTGTCTCCCAACCGTCCAACTTGAGCTGACCCTCTAATATACTAATTTCTAATACTGTTCAACCTCGTCACGCCCAATGCAAATCTTAGCACTTTTAACTCTGCCACCTCCAGCTCTGTCTGCTGCTTTCTGGTCAGTGCCACCGTCTCCAATCCATGTAACATAGCTGGTCTCACAACCGTCCTGTAGACCTTATCTTTCACTCTTGCTGATACCCGTCTGTCATAAATTACTCCTGACACTCTTCTCCACCCATTCCAAACTGCCTGCACTCTCTTTTTCACCTCTCTTCCACAATCCCCATTACTCTGTACTGTTTATCTCAAGTATTTAAACTCATCCACCTTTTCCAACTCTACTCCCTGCATCCTCACCATTCCACTGACCTCCCTCTCATTTACACACATGTATTCTGTCTTGTTCCTACTGACCTTCATTCCTCTCCTCTCTAGAGCATATCTCCATCTCTCCAAGGTTTCCTCAACCTGCTCCCTACTATCGCTACAGAATGTCATCAGCAAACATTATAGCCCCGGGGTCTCCTGTCTAATATAGTCTGTCAACCTGTCCATCACCATTGCAAATAAGAAAGGGCTTAGAGCCGATCCCTGATGTAATCCCACCTCCAACTTGAATGCATCCATCACTCCTACTGCAGACCTCACCACTGTCACACTTCCCTCGTACATATCCTGTACAACTGTTTTGTACTTCTATGCCACTCCCGACTTCCTCATACAATACCACAGCTTCTCTCGAGGCACCCTGTCATATGCTTTCTCCAGGTCCACAAAGATGCAATGCAACTCCTTCTGGCCTTCTCTAAACTTCTCCATCAACATCCTTAAAGCAAACATTGCATCTGTGGTGCTCTTTCTTGGCATGAAACCATACTGCTGCTCACTAATCATCACTTCACTTCTTAACCTAGCTTCCACTACTCTTTCCCATAACTTCATGCTGTGGCTTATCAATTTTATTCCCCTGTAGTTACTGCAGTCCTGCACATCCCCCTTATTCTTAAATATCGGCACCAGTACACTTCTTCTCCACTCCTCAGGCATCCTCTTACTTTCCAAGATTCCATTAAACAATCTGGTTAAAAACGCCACTGCCATCTCTCCTAAACACCTCCATGCTTCAATAGGTATGTCATCTGCACCAACGGCCTTTCCATTTTTCATCCTCTTCATAACTGTCCTTACTTCCTCCTTGCTAATCCGTTGCACTTCCTTATTCACTCTCCAAAATATTCTCCAAATCATCCAACCTCTTCTTTCTCTCGTTCTCTTCATTCATCAGCCACTCAAAGTACTCTTTCCATCTGCTCAACACACTCCCCTTGCTTGTGAGTACGTTTTCATCTTTATCTTTTATCACCCTAACCTGCTGCACATCTTTCCCAGCTCAGTCCCTCTGTCTAGCCAATCGGTACAGGTCCTTTTTCCCTCCTTAGTGTCCAACCTGTCATACAACTCCTCATACGCCTTTTCTTTAGCCTTCGCCACCTCTCTCTTCACCTTGCGCCTTATCTCCTTGTACTCTTGTCTACTTTCTGCATCTCTCTGACTATCCTACTTCTTCTTTGCCAACCTCGTCCTCTGTATACTCTCCTGTATATCCTCATTCCACCACCAGGTTTCCTTTTCCTCCTTCCTCTTTCTAGATGTCACGCCAAGCATCCTTCTTGCTGTCACCCTTACTACATCTGCTGTACTTTCTCAGCTGTCTGGTAAATCTTCACTGCCACCCAGTGCCTGTCTCACCTCCTCCCTAAACTCAACCTTGCTGTCTTCCTTTTTCAACTTCCACAATTTGATCCTTGGCTCTGCCCTTACTCTCTTTCTCTTCTTGATCTCCAACATCATCCTACAGACCACCATCCTATGCTGCTTATCTACACTTTCCCCTGCCACCACTTTGCAGTCTTCAATTTCCTTCAGATCAACTCTTCTGCATAGGATGTAATCTACCTTTGTGCATCTTCCTCCACTCTTGTACATAATCCTATGTTCCTCCCTCTTCTTAAAATACGTATTCACCATAGCCATGTCCATCCTTTTGGCAAAATTCACTATCCTCTGACCTTCTTCATTCCTCTCCTTGACACCATACCTACCCATCACCTCCTCATCTCCACTGTTCCCTTCACCAACATGCCCATTGAAATCTGCTCCAATTACCACTTTCTGTCCCTTGGGTACACTGTTCATCACTTCATCCAACTCACTCCAAAAATCTTCTTTCTCATCCATTGCACATCCAACTTGTGGTGCATATGCACTAACAACATTCATCATCACACCTCCAATTTCCAGCTTCGTAATCATTACTCTGTCTGACACTCTTTTCACCTCCAAAACACTCTTGACATACTATTCCTTCAGAATAACCCCTACTCCATTTCTCCTCATATCCACACCATTTAGTCTCTTGCACGCACAATATATCAACCTTTCTTCTCTCCATCATATCTGCTAAATCTCTCCCCTTTCCAGTCATACTGCTAACATTCAAAGTTCCTACCCTCAGTTCCACTCTCTTTACTTTCCTCCTCTCCTACTGCCTCTGGACACATCTCCCTCCTCTTGTTCTCCTTCTTTTTCTTCGGCCAACAGTAGCCCAATTTCCACCAGTACCCTGTTCGCTAACAGTACTGGAGGCGGTCATTGTTAACCCGGGGCTTGACCGATTCGGTACGGAAATTTGTATTTGTTGTCCACATATTGATTTGGCAAAATTTTACACTGGATACCCTTCCTGACATAACCGCTCCCCATTTATCCGGGCTTGGGACCAGCACAAAGAAACACTCTGGTTTGTGCATCTTCTTTGGCTGGGTTTCAGACTAGATTCAGACTATACTAGACACAAAAAAACACAGAAGGATATGAGGTCTCAAGGGTGGGTACATTATTTTACTTAGATGCCTTTATTCAAGGAAACTAGGAAAATTAGAAATCATTTTTCTTTCTATAATTCGAGGACAGGCAGTCTGAGTGATGCACATTAGGTCAGTTCTGGTGACTGTCTGATGTTTTAGCCATTTTAGCACTTTGACTCTTCAGTAAACATTACACCATTATTTTCACTAAAGAAAACTCTGTCTGTTATTTACGAACTGGGGTCAGAAGTATGTTCTAAATTTGTGGGTTTATAAATTATTAATGGAAGGATAAGTAGAGATTCCAAGGATTGGAACAATCTTTCATCCTCACATTTGGGAATAGAGTTGTAAGGACGCTATTACACATATTGATTTAAAGTCAGTTAATGCAGTAAAATTTAAACTGTAAATCCTGCTGTCAGAGTATTGTCACGCCATTCTCTATAAATACTTCAAGCATATTAAACCCTTCTTCTAGTCCCTATAAACTAAAATGAATATACAGTATACTTGAAAAGGAAGCAGAATTCAATGATACCAAAAAGTGCTCCTTGTGACATCCATCCATTGATTTTATGAACCTGCATTTTCCATAGTGTGGTTTCAAGAAGATAAAGGCAACACCAGCATAGCATAGTGTACAGGATAGGAAGTAACTGTGGACGAGTCAAACAGGGCATAGAGAGAAAGAAAATTGAATTCTGCATAGACTAAAAATACAAAAATCATACAAATCTTAAACAATCAGCACAATATACATTTGTGAAGCATATTTATCAAAAAATCACTGAAGCTAGCAAATGTTATCCCATTATACAAAAAAGATGATTGTTCTGAAACAGGTACAGTAACTTCAGGCCAATAAACTTAACATCATGGCGAAATTAATGGAATCAATTAATAAGGAGAAGATTGAGCAACTCAAGTCAGTAAAAGGGGAGGCCATGTTTCACTAATATGCTTAAATTCTTTAAGGAAGAACCAAAAGCATATGATCAGCTATTCAGTTGGACAATGAGTCCCATTTTAATGAAGACAGGAAGCTTTCTCTGGAAAGAGGTCTTATTTTAGGAGTGTGTTATAGACACCCCAATGCAGACAGTAATTTCAATTTTTTTAGTAATATTAAAAGGGAAGTCTTACAGGGGAATATTCCCGAATATTAACTGTGCTAACCTTGTAAATGGCAAAGCACAAGAGCAGGAGTTTTTAGAAGTAATGAATGACTTTTTTTAACACAGTATTTTAAGGCATCAACACGGGGGGAAGCTTGTCTGGATTTAGTATTTTGTAATAACCAGGACAGAACTGAGGGTGGGGAGGTGATTGAACCACTAGAGTCAAGTGACCATAATATAATACAGTTCTCAGTGTTTTGGATGAGTGAGGATGCAAAGACTAAAACTGTTAAGTTTAACTTTGGTAGGGCAATTTTTGAGCAGATGAGGCAAAGTCTAAGGAGGATAGACTGGGATAAGCTTTTAAGAGTGGAGACTGTTGAAGAATAGTGGAACAGGTTTAAAACTGCTCTACATGTAATGCAGGACAGGTACATACCTAAACCTGGAATTGGTAGGAAATTTAAAAAACTCTGCAGTGGGTTATTAAAGAGTTAAATAAAATAACCTACAAAGGAAAAAACAGCTGTATAAGACTAATAACGGCAATGTGAATCATAGGGCTATGAGAACATGAGGGCAAACATTAAGAGGGATATTAGGGAGGCAAAAAGTCTGTTAGCGAGGAATACAGCAGATAAAGTGAATGATGACCCTAAGAGATTATTTCATAATTTTAGTAGTAAAAGGACAATCAAGGAGGAGGTGAAGTGCATCAGAAATAGTAAAGGGAAATTAATAAATACAGAAAGTAAAACAGCAGATGCTCTAAACTTGAATTTTTCTCAGGTCTTCACACCAGCAGAGTTTCTTTGCAGCCTTTGTCGATTTTTGCAAAGCGTTTGACTCAACTGATCGAGCTGCCCTGTGGGACATCCAGAGGGTTCGTGGGTTCCCCTCGAGGTTGCTGGATATCATGGCTGGCCTGTACACTGGTACTGTGAGTGCTGTGCAGAGTGGAGGCAAGACCTCTGCGTTTCTCCCAGTTGATTTTGGGGTTCGTCAGGGGTGTGTTCTTGCTTCTACTCTGTTCAATACTTGTATGGACTGGGTGTTGGGCAAGGTTGTGGGGTCCAGCGACTGTGGGGCATCTTCTTGTGAAGAAAGATTCCTGGATCTTGACTTTGCTGATGATGCTGTGATCTTCGCGGCGTCAATGGAGGCTCTGATCGGGGCGCTCGAGAGTCTGAGCAAGGAGTCTGAGTGTCTGGGCTTGCAAGTGTCCTGGATAAAAACCAAGATCCAGGCCTTTAATGACCTCTTGGGCACAACCATCAGCAGTGTGTCTGTCTGCGGAGAGTGTGTTGACCTTGTTGACAGGTTTACTTACCTTGGCAGTGACATTCATGTCTCGGGTGACTCTTCCTGTGAAGTCAGTAGACGGATTGGGAGAGCATGGGGGGTCATGAGGTTGCTGGAAAGGGGTGTGTGGCACTCCCGATATCTATGCAAACGGACAAAGGTCCAAGTCTTTAGAATCCTGGTGCTTCCTGTCTTAGTATATAGTTGTGAGACATGGACGCTATCCAGTGACCTGAGACGAAGACTGGACTTCTTTGGTACTGTGTCTCTCCGGAAAATCCTGAGGTACCATTGGTTTGACTTTGTGTCGAATGAGCGGTTGCTCATGGAGTCCCGAATGAGGCACATTACCAGCATTGTGAGGGAGCGTCAGTTATGGCACTACGGCCATGTGGCATGTTTCCCCGAGGGTGATCCAGCTCATAAGATCCTCATTGTTGGGGACCCAAGTGGCTGGACCAGGCCAAGGGGTCACACGTGTAACACCTGGCTGCGGCAGATAGAGGGTCATTTCCGGAGGGTAGGACTGGACCGCGTGTCTGCCTGGGTGGTTGCCATCCAGGATCCTGAGCTGTTTCGACATGTAGTGGGTGCAGCAATGCACTGTACCAGTGCATGCTTCCCAACTTGACTTGAATTTCACACATGAGCAAGTAACCTCCCAACGGTAATAGGGACTACTAAGGAGGTACTGAGGGATTTGGAAATTATAGAAGTACTCTTCAGATTAAATAGAGTGACATCAAACAGATCACCAGTACCATATAATATTTACCCTCAAGTTCTTAAGGAGGCTAGCGAGTACATGAACCCTTGACACATATTTTTAGGAAAATTCTGAAGAATTGGAAAATGGCAAATATTATCCTATTATATAAAAAGGGTAATTGGGCAGATCCAAGCAACTGTACGTCAGTAAGCCTAATGTACATCACAGGAAAATTAATGGAAGGAAATAATAACAAGATTGAGCAACAAATGTCAAAAACAGGAGTTTTCCTGAACAGTCAGCGTGGGTTTAGAAGATGGAGGTCATGTTTTACGAACCTGCTGAAATTCTATGAGGAAACAACAAAAGGGCACGATCAAAGTGGAGCATATGATATTATTTATGAGGACATTCAGAAAGCATTTGATAAGGGGAGATTGGGCATCAAACTAAAGCAGTGGGAGTTCAGGGTGTTATGTGTAAGCGGATGCAAAATTGGCTCAGTCACAGGAATCAGAGGGTGATAGTGCGCGAACCCTTATCAGAATTGGCTGATGTTAAGAGTGGTGTTCCACAGGGGTCAATGCTAAGGCCATTACTATTTTTAATATATCTGAAAGATTTGGATAGGAATATAAATAACAAGCTGTTTAAATTTGCAAATTATACCAAGATAGGTGGATTGGCAGATAATCTAGAATACATTGAATCATTACAGAGGGACTTGACATCATACAGGCTTGGGCAGATTTGTGGCAGATGAAATTTAATGTAAGTAAATGTGAAGTGCTACATGTAGGAAGTGAAAATGTTAGGTTTGAATACACAACAGGAGGTTAGAAAATTCACTGCACAACAATTTTTTTGAAAAGTCTTGCTTCCTGAAAAGTTTTTGCTGGTTGTGACAGGTACCTACTAGGTATGCACAAATATAGTTTTGGTTTAACTGCATCACGTAGGAACTCTGAGAAAAAAAGATTTATATGTTTACTGATAATAACGTATTTAGTTATGTTTATGTTTCACGTAAGCTATTAAATTCAACATTATTAAAAGTGTTTTGCTCCTGATTTTCTTTTGTATTCAATGTCTGGTGCATCATGTTGCAGTGTCCAACAGTAGTCAACAAGTATTGACAGATTCCAGGTGCCCTGGTACCGTTTCTCCATTGTAGCAATGTCCTGGTGAAACCTTTCACTGTGTTCGTTACTGACAGCACTGAGATTTGCGGGGAAGAAGTCCAAGTTTGAATGGAAGAAATTAATCTTGAGTGACATGTTGCACTTCATTGTCTTGTATGCTTTGAGAAGTTTGTCTACCCGCTGAATGTAGTTTGGGACTCTGTAATTGCCCAGAAAATTGTCAACAACGTCTTTGAAGGCTTTCCAGGCAATTTTTTCCGGCCCAAATAACAGATCTTTAAACCGCATGTCACTCATAACATGTCTGATCTGGGGGCCAACAAAAATGCCCTCTTTGATCTTGGCGTCAGTTATTCTTGGGAACATCTGTGTTAAATAACGAAAACCTTCACTTTCCTTGTTCAGCGATTTTACAAAATTCTTCATGAGTCCCAGTTTTATGTGAAGAGGAGGCAAAAATATCTTTGCCGGGTCGACAAGATATTCCAGTTGTACCTGCTATAATGGACGTGCTTCAGCAACAGTTCCATATTCTCATGTTTTTTTCATGTGTGTTGCATAGCCAACAGGTACTGAAGGATAAACTTTGCCGTTGTATAGCAGAATAGCTTTCAGGCTTAACATTGACAAATCAATGAAGAGACGCCACTCTTCCGGGTTGTGATCACAACCCGAGGCCGAGAATAATCCTTTAATGTCACAACAGAAACAGAGACTGTCGACTTGTGCAAAAAATTTGGTTATATCATGATGTCTGTCTCGAAACACAGATATTTTCATACCTAATGACAGCAAACACCATTCCTGCTGTCTTGAATTCAGTAGCTTGGCTTTTGCTTTTGACAGACCCAAATCTCTGACTTCTTCTTTTTGGCAGAGAAACCAGACACATTAGTCAAACAGAAGTAACAGTCCATCACATGGTCTTTCTGTTCTTGCCATATCATTGGAACAGCAAACGGCATTGTCTTTCGAGTGCCTCTGAATCAGGCTCTCAGACTGACAGCACATGTCGCACAGCAAAATGTGAGGCGCCCATTCCTTGTCTTGATCACCAATTTTGCAGCTGAAATACAGATGATAAGCTTTCTTCATAAGAGCAGTCATCTAGCGTCTCTGAGGCACAAGTGAACATTCGCCACAGATGTAGCAGAATGTATTGCAGCTGTTACAACATTGACAAGACACCAAAACGTCTATAGCTTCAAGCTTACTTACTGTTATATTACTACAGATACTATACTTTAATATACTGATACTATACATACACACTGACTATCTATATAAACCAAATGAGCAGGATCGGTGTACGCAAGCCACCATTATAGCATGCTGAGACAGCGTCAAGCTCGTTCAGACCTGCCCAGGATGTCAGCTTCCACAGAACAGCTTCCAACCTCGCCTGATTCCATGCCTGGACATGCCCAGGCTACACAAACTGTTGTTGATAAGTCACTTACGGGAGTAAAAATTTTTGGATACAAATATAATTAAAAAACATGACAAAACTGAAATGGTACATGATGGGTAAAGTTTGATGTGATATTCGTGATCAGCACCCAAAAATCTATAAGAAACACCCAGCAGTGTTCAAGAAGCAAAAACTTTGTTGTGCAGTGAAATCGAAAATACACCTCATGAGAAGAATTTAGGAGTCATAGTAGACTTGACACTATAAACTATGAGACAGTGTATGAGATAGCACAATGTGTGAAGTACAAGACCAATTAGGTTATGCTCATGCTTTATAATGCAGTGGTGAGGCCTCACCTGGAGTACTATGTACAGTTTTGGTCTCCAGGCTACGCAAAGTATATAGCGGCACTAGAAAGATTCCAGAGAAAAGTGACTAGGCTCATTCCAGGGCTACAGAGAATGAATTATGAGTAAGGATTTAAAGAGTTGAGCCTTTTCAGTTTAAGCAAAAGAAGTTTAAGAAGAGACATGACTGAAGTGTTTATAATTATGATGGGAATTAATACGGTGGATCAAGCCTGTTATTTTAAAATGAGTTCATTAAGAAAAGAGGGACTCAGTTGGAAACTGGCTAAGTGTAAATTTTGCACAAACATTATGAAGTTTTTTTTTTTTCACACAGAGAACCTTAGACAAATGGAATAAGCCACCAAGTAGTGCAGTAGACAGTAAGACTTTAGGGACTTTCAAAACTTGACTTGATATTATTTTAGAGGAACTAAGTGGATTTTTGTTGGGCTGAATGACATGTTCTCGGCTAGATTGTCCTAATGTTCTAATCAGACAGGCACTGTTACTAGGCTCTTACTTTAATTATCTTTATTGTCATAGGGCTTTAGATAAGGTCCTATATGGGAGGCTTCTGAGTAGACTACATGATTTGGGAGTTCAAGACGCATTGTATAGAAAATTTGTTTAAATACAGGAAGCAAAGGGCTATGTTGAAAAGAACATTTTCTGAACTTATGGGATGTTAAGAGTGGAGTTCCTCAGGGTTCCGTAGTAGTGTCAGAACTAAAAATAAACGAATGACCTTGATTATAATATAAATAACAAGATGGTTAAATGTGCAGCTAATCAATAGTTCTGCAAATCATTACAGATATACTCTACCTGGACATAATTTAGACTTCTGAAATAGCGTAAATTAAATTTAAAGTAAAAAAATGTAAAGTTTTATATGTAGGATGTATATTCATTTTAGATATGCAATAATGAGTCTAAACTTTACAGAACAGATTAAGAGAAGGATATATAACAATTGTAGTGGACTAGCCAATATCTACAGTACATTCAGACAGTATACAGAAGCCATTAAGAATGTGTGACCACCAGGGGGTATCACTGACTCCCACAAAGTCCAGACACAACTGAAACTAAAAGAACTTAAGCTTCAGGGCCCCAATCTGATAGGGGCTCCAGAAATAACTTTACCCTATGATTTTTAAAAATTTTGTGTGTCTACTGTATGAGAAAGGGTTTTAAAAAATAATATTAATATGCTAGTTCAATTCAAAACAAAATAATAGTTAAAATAAAAAATAAAATGTTATTAAAGTATTTAAAATTAATTTTGGGGTGATCTGTCATGAAGAAAATAACAGTCCTTACCCAGACCTTGTTGCTGGTTGTGAACAGACCCTTGTAACAGTTCAAGCTTCAGGGCCCCAAAAATTAACGTTCGCTACTGGACACAAAGTAATTTAATCTGCGAGCAAATAGCACTTTTTATTTATAGGAGACTAGGGGGCTTCGTCCCCTGCTTGCTTCGCTCGCCAACCCCTGTGTTTGGTTTACCTTATATACAGTTTTATGATATTTTTTTTCTTGAAATTGTTTCTGTTTAATTAGTTTTTCTTTTATTTTAGAACTTTGGTAAAAACAATATTTGGAATTATTTTTTCTTCAAGATCGCATTGAATTTTGATTCCGTTTTTGGACTTACATTGTGACAACGCAACATATAACTGTCCATGAGTGAATATCGTTTCTTTGTCTCTTATAAATAAACCAACTTTTTCGAATGTTTGTCCCAGTGATTTTTTAATTGTCATAGAAAATGCTATTCTAACGGGGAATTGTAAACATTTTAATACGAATGTAATATCAAGGTTTCCTTTCGTGTCTAATGTTATTCTTGGAATATATACTACATGACCTTTTTTGTCACCTGTTAAAATTTTACATGATAGAATTGTTTGAGCAATTTTTAATATAACTAATCTTGTTCCATTGCATAGTCCATCACTCATACATAAATTACACAATAACATTACGATAGATCCTTCTTTTAACAGTAATTCAGCTGGTGGGAGACCGGACAGTGTTAATGCTTGTAGATATTCTATGGGATATTGTAGTTTGATGTTTTCATCTTCTGCACCATCACCACCAACTGCTTCAGCAGAGTCTATTGATAAGCATCTAATCAATTTTCCTTGTTACCGATCGACGATTTTTCCGTTGATTCGTTTGACTTCGTTTCTTGCTGCTAGGATTGCACGTGTACTTATTTCTTCTGTTGATAATCCTAAAGGATAAAATTCTTCAATAAGATTTGTACATAATAAGTCTTTTATTTCCAGATTCTGAATTTTAAAGTTGCCAATGTCTAATATTCATTTTACAAAATCATTGGAGTGTTTATTTGCTCGCATATTTTGATTTAATTGTTGGAATAAAGATCATAAAGGTCCACTTTTTAGGCCTGCATCATAAATCTGCTTTCTGCCTCCTTTCTTGACCACTGGTAGAACTTGTCTAAAGTCGCCTCCCAGTATAAAGGTTTTTCCTGCAAAAGGTTTTTCAGATCCAAAAACGTCCCTAAATGTTTTGTCACAATTTTTCCATCTTTCTTTCCGTGGTAAGTGTGTTGTTCGTGACAATTATCTCTTCGGCGATAATCTGGAAAGCCAGCCTTAGTCATAGCTGTTGTTTGAACGAAAGCTTTTGGGAATTTTTTTAAACACTTCTTTTCTTTCGAGTCCCAACATGCTGAATCTTTTAAATGAGGTCCGTGAGACATGTGTTTAATGACTATGTACCATAATTCAGGATTGTTTTCTCTTTTTGGAATTTCACCACAGACAAAATGATCTACATCACCAGCAGTTAATAATTTTTTTTTAAATAAACAATAAATGCATGAGGTAAACCCCGTTTTTGAAATCTGATCGTGTAAATGTATGATTGGATTTTCCCGAACACCTTTTCGAGTTCTTTCAATAAAATTAAGATTTTCTGATAAAACAATCTACTCGTGAAAGTCGGAATATCCAGCGCCGATGTAGCTGGTGACATTGTTTTCAAGAATCTCCGTATTTCTAGCCATTGTGGATTGCACGTCATTGTAATAAATAAATCTGGCCAACCGATAGTTCTGGATATTGCCATTGCATCATGATATAACTGTTGCAATGCTCTTGGACTACCTTGATATGAGGATGGTAATATTACTGCTTTACCTATTTTGAATTTGTCTGAACTATTGATAATTGAATTTTGAACGTTGACTAACATCAATTAGTCATTGCATATGTTCAGTTTTAAGTTTTGCTTGATTCGATTTAATAAAGAAAAGATGATTAGTAGGGCCCACGATTTACCGTGGCCTGCGGAATTTAACGCCACACCGCAGAATTTAGGGTTTTGCAGCGGTAAAACGCCATGCCGCGGAATTAACTTAACTGCCGCAGAAAATAACAAATCTGAATGAAATCTCACCATTTGAGGCATATTGATATTAGTATGATTAGTTTTGATTACTTCTTGAAGTTCTTTCTTTAGCCTATTGCATCATCTCATTAATATCTCGTTCGTTGCTACTGAAATCGAACACAGTGGAGCTACAGTCCAGTTAAAGAAACTGTCGGCGTTGCTGCAAAGTAAACTTAACGAGCTGAGAGCTGAACTTGAATTTGTATCTGTTCACTGCCAGCTAATTATGAACACTCTGACTTCTTTTGAGGCACAGTCACTCATGGCTGTCAATGTCTACAACAAAGTGTCTGTCTTACTGTATTTCCTGAAATCGTCCGGATTTCCAAATGCAACCAGCAGCTGTGAAGATGCAAAGCACAATGCAGCTGCTAAACTTGAAGAATATTTTGTGGGAACCAAACAGCCGGCAATAGACCTATTCAGATCTGTGAGAATATTTGATCCACGACAGCTACCACTGTTATCGAAGAATTTTGCTGATCATGCACCATCAGTGCCAACAATGATGGCTGCAGCGGAATGACAACCTTATCTGGACATAGCATCTCATGAAGTAATTCCAGCTGATATCACTGCTTTTTGGCATGCCTTAGAGGACAGACTGCCTTGCTTAGCAGCTCTTGCTAAAGTTTACATTGCGTTGCCGATCTCTTCTGTTGATGTGGAACGTTTGTTTTCAAAATTTGGATCGGTGTTGTCACCACTGCGATATTCTCTGTCACAAGAAAACCTACGAGCTTACAGTGCTGTTTTCTTCAACAATAAACAATAACTTTAGAAACATTATTCGATAGTTTGTTGAGAATAATATTATGCCTACATATGTTTCAGCATCGTTTGCCTGAAGCAAATCTGTGGATTAAAATGTGCAGATGTGAACGCTTTGATATAACTATTTGACTAGTATTACAAATTATGATTGATTATTATTAAGGGTTAAGAATAAGAAAAATTGCATTTATTTTGCTTGGGTTACGAGTTAGTCTTATGGAGTTCTGGTACTGCATTTAAAAAATTTAAATTTTAAATGTGGAATTTAAAAAAACATGCCGCAGAATTTACCATTTCTTGCCGCAGTAAATCGTGGGCCCTAACGATTAGCTTCGACTTTTAGATACGCATTAATAATGTAGTGCTGCGAAAGACGTTGAGATGACAGAAGTGGGTTAAATACATTAGAACATATCGATAATTTTGCGCTGAAATATATTATTGGTGTTATTCGTTTTTCTGAATTTGCATGTTTCATATTGTATGACCGTCCTGTTTCTCCATCTGGGAAAAGCAAGGGAAAGAGTGATGGATCGGAATGTGGTGAATTATTAGACAGAAATGTTGATTCATGTTCTGCTTTCGGGATAAACACGAATATCTACTCTGTTTTTGATATTTCCGTCTTTCAAAACTATTATCGCTGATAACTCATCACATGATGGCTTATTATATACTAGCAGAATACCCGCGCTTCGCAGCGGAGAAGTAGTGTGTTAAAGAAGGTATGAAAAAGAAAAGGAAAAATTTAAAAAATAACGTAACATGATTGTTAATGTAATTGTTTTGTCATTGATATGAGTGTTGTTCCCATATCTATATATATCTATATATCTATATCT
>JANRMT010062814.1:131461191-131476342 GCA_026402145.1 Polypterus bichir lapradei
AATAGGTGATCTGTCTTTCTGCGTTAACCGCATGCGTTTTCATACGTCTCAAACTAAGGGGATGCGAGGTTAAAATAAATCGAGAAGCGCGCGTACATACTTAGTGCATCCCCTCTCGGGAGTCGAACCTCGGACGTGGGCGCTACAGTCTAATGCTTTAGTATCGCGCCACGGAGTGTGGTTTATCTATTTGAGCGTAGCAGTGTAATTCAGTTTTTGTTCAGCACTCTTTGCAACTGTTACTTTTTGTCTGCGCACTGCGTCAGTTTACGTGAGCCGCTGAATATGGTTTTATATATATGTCACTCGCTCGCTTCTAATTGTTTCGCTGCCTTCTTAATTATATAATGCATGTTTTCTAAAGCGCGTTTTGTAGCTCTTCCTGGCTTTCTACGTAATGCGTGATTACGTGAGAGGCGTGATGATGTCATACGAACTCCGCCCCTCCAGCTGAACTCCATTACAGTAAATGGGAGAAAAACATCTTCCAGTTATGACCATTACGCGTAGAATTTCGAAATGAAACCTGCCCAACTTTTGTAAGGAAGCTGTAAGGAATGAGCCTGCCAAATTTCAGCCTTCTACCTACACGGGAAGTTGGAGAATTAGTGATGAGTGAGTGAGTGAGTGAGTGAGTGAATGAGTGAGTGAGTGAGTGAGTGAGGGCTTTGCCGTTTATTAGTATAGATATGTGCGTGTTCTTTTTGATTCATATAGAAATCCAAGAAAACTTTATCCGTGTTTTGGAGATAGATTTCGTGCAAAATGCAATAACTTTGGGATGTATGGATTTGTATCCATTATCAGCTGTATAATTTCTAATACGTCCGATCGTTTAACTCTTTCGATTCTATGTTGTATTGCTTCTCCGTGATCACAAATATACACCTGCCCGAATTGTGGTTTCTTCGAAATTAAACTTGTTGTTGCTTTAATTGTTGCTGGACCACAGATTTTCATAGTGTATGGTCCCTTCTTGTGTAAATCTACGTTTTGCGCATTGAATGATGCAAATGCGAAAAGATTATTGTAGACTCGAATATTTTGCCTGTAGTGTTTGTGGATTTCACTTTCCCCAAACATCAAATCTTTTAATTCTCTTGGATACGCCTCGTCATTGTGTATGAACACAACTTTTCCCAGATAGCAACATGAATTAGACGATCTACAAGAATCTGTCTTGGACTTCAAAGCCTTACAATATTTACATACTTCTGACATATCACCAATGTCCATATATTTGATCTCTATTCGCCTTTCTGTTATTTCTCCGAGTAATATTTTCTCTTTGTTTGCGCTAATGCGCTCTTTACTTTCTTTGCTTTGACACTTTCTTTTTTTTGTTTTCATATTCTGTATCTTGCTCTGCATGTGTTTTGCTCCTACGTTTTTTTTTGCGTCTTTTGAATTCCACTGTTTTCATTATCTCTGACCTGCTCTGCATATGTTTGTCCTCCTTGTTCTTTAACCTGTTTATGACACTTTACTTTTTTGTCTTTTATTTCTGACCTTGCTTTGTGCTACTTTTTTTTCAATGGTATCTGGTCCTTTATGAATTTTTTCCTTTTTCTCGAGTACAATTTTCCATTTGTTTTAGGCAGCTGCGATGTTTACCTTCTTTTTTTTGATACTTTCTAATTTTTCTGCCTTCATATTCCTTACGTTTCTCTGCATTGTTATCGCGCCAATGTTTTTTTTGAGTGTTTCGATTTCCACTTCTTTCATAATCTCTAACCTGCTCTGAATGTGTTTCTCGCCAACATTTTTGAACGCCTTTATGAAGTTCTACTTTGTCTTTTACTCTTTGTCTTTTAATTCCCAGTCCGATTGGATGTGCTTTTTTTCCATTCCACTTGTTCCGGGCTGATTATTACTTTCCTTATTGTCTGCATTTGCACCTAGATTATTCTTTTTCTTTTTTGCATTTTTTTCTCTCCAACGCTTTTGAGTCTCTTTTCTACGCGCTGCTCTTTCTTCTTCGTTTAGTCGCCGATGTTTCATTTACTGTATAACATATTGTCCTTATATGCTTTATATGCGCTGAGAGCCCTGGTTCTGTGTGTGCTCAAAGCCAAAACATGATTGATGGTTTTTCTTTTCATATTCTTTGATATTGCTTGTAAGTAGGGCGTGTCTTGCAAAAATCTCATGTTCTACGTCCCCACGAGACGTTTCTGGGTCAATCTCTTGGCACAAAGTCTGATGTTTAAAGCGATTCTCTTTCGTCTCGCGGCTCTTTTAAGTATCTTCGTGATCTTAACGTGAACATCACGTATCGTCTCCTAGTAATTGCCTGCTAGCAGATTTTTTTATAATAGAGAGATAACTTTCAACGGGTGATCAGAACACGCACAATGCACAGTTCTTTGTCTCTTTCCTTCCTCCACTCTTGCCAGGCAAGCTTTGTCTACCTCCTGCTGGCTACAATTTCCTAAGTGAGATGAGACACAGAGTATTTCTGGTGCCACAACATTGTATGTAGGAAGTACTTCTAGGTCAAGCATAATCCCTCTAAGTAGGGACACCTGCTCTCTCTCATTGTTACACACATGGGGCAGTCCAATAATCGGTTACCGTCACTTAATATACTGGGTGAGTCCAAGGCCCTGACAGGTGGTCTTTCCCTGTCCTTCCAATACATGACTCTTCCTGGCATTTAGTTTCATGAATAGACATTTTATTCTTCTCAAAAATGCACCCTGCTCCAAATCTGTCATTTTATATAATACCTATGTGGGCACAGTGGTTAACACTGGTGGTTAATTAATACAGGCTTGGCTTCCTGCTTTGCCTCATGGATAGGCTCCAACCCACTGATACCAAATTGGTTTAATGAATAACAGAACAAAAGAAAAAATGTCACCATTTAACAATTCTGAAATCTTATTCAACAACTTAACTCTTCATTACATAGACTCTGTGCTCCTAGTTAACTGTAATATTATATAGTGCCTTGTATAGTCATCAATATTATAAATGGAATATTAATTGTTATATTTTATTATTGTATTACAAGCCATACTGGTTAGACAAGGGAAACCTACAGATAGACGGATACTTTATTAATCCCAAGGGGAATTTCACATAATAACACACAAAATGTAAAATTTTACAAGCAAATATAGCAATTGTAACACACACACCTTTGTAATTCCAGTGTTTTTAAATAATCCACTCCAATAATAAAAATCTAAATCAATTTTACAAGCTAGAATTCCAACAATAAGGTTATCTACTAACATGCTATTTTTTTAAGAAAAATAAATACATTGTATAGCATTGATTGGTAAATATCACATCTAATGCTCTGGAAAATCCTTCAGATAAATTAAATAATATTGAACCTTGTTCAAAAGTGAAGTGGGAAAGATTTGAAAGCATAATAGAAAAAATAGAGAGCTTGTCATATTGACTTCAAACTGCATATTTATCTGTATATCAACAATAAAAACACGTAAAACAGAAAATAAAACAAATGTCTAAATATCATGCAGATTGATTATTCAAAGTATAAGAATTCTAAAAACACATTAAAAGAAAGTTGTAATGCATTAAAAGATTGTTGCAGTACTAAGAGAACTGAAGCAAGATACAGATGTCAATATCCAGTATGTTAATAATTCTTACTCATATATGGTGTTTGTAGTTAAAGTGTCACCAGTGGTGGGCACCACTGCACCCCTAAACCACAGACACACAAGACAAAACACCACTCCAAGTTCAAATAAAGGATTTTTAATCCACATAGGTTTAATATAATAATGAATACAGCCAGAATACATATTTAAATACTCTTTCACTCCCTATCTTTTCTCTCTCCCTCCTTCTTTCCTCCAGTGAGTTTCACCCACTGCCGCCTGACTCTTACTCGTCACTGCATATGATCTGCTCCATTATTTTTAAGGAGCACTCCATGTATAGTCTCGCTCTGTACCCTTTTTCTTTGAATCCACCCCTCTCATTAATTTAAAGTCCAGGGAACATCCAGAGATTCTCCGTACACCAGATTTCTTGCACATTTTTAAATTGGCGAATTAGAATCGGGTGTGTGGAGAAAAAAAAAATCTGGGTCTGGTCACAACAATATTTATTTATAAAGGTTCTTGCCAAAAGACAGCTAGAATATCCTGCTGACTTCGCAACTGTAAGAGAATGACAAAACAATTAAAAAGATGTGGGGTCCAACCCAGCACACCATATACGTGAATCATAATGAAAAATCAAATAAACAGTGAAAATGTCTTTTCAGACCTCTGGTTTTCAGCCCTTCCAGCAGGAACAGGCAGGTCCAGTTGGAAAGACACTGGAAGTGGCGTCAGCGTTATCCTAGCTGTCACTCATCTGATCTGCAGAGGAGGAAGAAAGAAAGGTATTAAAACATAGTGCCACCCCTGATGTGGTGGTATAATTTCAGTCACTAGTCACAGTTGGTGTCTGCCTTGATCCTTGAATGGGCTTCTGTTCTTTGTACCTCTTAAGTGGGTAAGTGGGTTAGAAAAAGGATGGATGGATGGATTTAGCTGCTATATTCATGGAAGATCAAACAGAGAGGTGTGGTCAGGAGATAAAATACCAGTCTGGACAATCAAAAACAAATGAAGACAGTTCACACAGTAGAGGGACAGGAAGAAGTCCTTATGCTTCTTGAAATTCTTTTCATCTTTCTTTAGCCTAAGAAAGCAAACAGCAAGTTCTGAGACAGGAAAGAGTCAGAGGTTGGATAACATAACAAAACCAAAGCTGTGCACAAAAAGTCATTCAAGAAACAAAAGTCTTTGCATGTTCATGTTTCAAATTGTTCCTAAATGAAATACCAAAGAATTGTGTTTTGTTTTAAGATGTAACTTATTACTTGTTTTCATGAGTAGTTGGGGGAATGATGACTTGATTAATCATGTGATCCAGCAGTGGGCATTATGACAGTAAACAACATGGCCTTGGCCTTGGAGTTAGTTATAAAATGGCGGTGAGCCACCAATAAACAGAACTCTAAAATTATATTACCAAAATAGTCAATAATATACTAAGCATATGTAAGTAGAACTGTATATCAAATGGATGTTCAAATGTCCTAAATTTCAATCAAGATGTTCCAAAACTATGATTACAACACCAGCATTAAATAAGCAGGTGACAGACCACCTTCACAGGTATCTGTGTCAACTTTCTGCCAGTTTCTTGCTGGGATAATCATCTTCCTGTTGAATTGTGGACAGCAAACACAATGGAGCAATTGGTACTGTTGTTCAGCTATTCTCTCAAACATTTCCCAAACTGACAATGGCATATGTTACACAGCACAACATGTTACCTAAAAACTGGAAAAGGGCTAGAAATATTTTCATAATATTATCATTTCAACTGCGAAGGTAAGTGCTCTCTTGTAAATGCAATTTTGCTAGCTATCATCGTATGCCATGCTAATTTATGAATGGAGCAATTTTAATTTTCTTGTGTTCTTTGTATGCAATCAGTATGAAATGTGTTTATATGTGGATTTATTGGTAAAATGCAAGCGTCACAGATCAACGAGGAAAAGGCAGGAACCACATTCCCTACAGGTTTTGTCTAGCACTTTGCTAACCTAAATGTACATGTTCCATTATACAGTGGTCTGTTGATATTTATTCACTGCAGTTGCGGATATCTTATATATTTATTTGTTCTGTTAACCTTTCGTGTTTTGATATACAGGGTTAGTCAAAATTATGATAACATTTGAATGGAGAAAACAATTTAGTCACAAAACATAGTTCATATGTGCAAGATGATTTACAGGAATGTCTCATCATGTTCAACACATGTACTGTATATGGCACATAAATTGTCCACAAAAATTGTATATAAGTATATATATAGCACTACCATTAGTGGTAACATAATTTTGACTCACCCTGGCATATTCACCATAGTTGCTGATCTCTGTACTGAATATTTCAGTACTGGTTATCTCCCCTTCAAAGCAACTCTGCTCAGCTCCAATGTTTCTGTGTTTATGACATTGCAAGACCTTTAAACACAATGTGAATAGTGTTTAATGTGTTTAAATTAGTAAGCCGCTGTGGCAGCCGGCTGGCATCCATGCCCAGCCGGAATGCCCCTGCACACTATATTCAGGGGGAGCAGCCCTGGACAGTGCAATACCTCCCCCTAGACACTAGATGGCCACCCCCATGGGCTGGAGTAGTGCCTCAGTTTCCCACAGGGCTCCCTGGGAATTGGAGTTGGGTGCAGCCCTGTTTGGTCCCGCAGGTACCGTCAGGGGGTGCTGTGTTTGGGAGTCCTGAGCCCGTGTGGGCAACAGATTTGCCACACCTGGAAGTGCCGCCGGATCTCGGTGATCAAACACCTGGAGAACTTCCATATGACCTATAAAAGGGAGCCAGCAACCACCACTCATCGGCCAGAGTCAGGTGGAGGAGGACAAGGTTGCTGGGGAGGAGTGGTGGTGCCAAGGAGAAGAAAGTGCTTGTGCTTTACTGGGGGGTAATAGTGCTTGGGACTGTGTATTGCCTGTGGGGTTCATGGGGACGACGTGCCCCACAGGTAAAGAAAAATAAAAGTCTTTGCATATTACACGTGCCTCCCGTGTCCAATCTATGTATATAGCGCCTTATCTTACACCACCTAATTATTAGTGACAATATATGTCACTTATATTTAAAGGTATGATAACTTGCTACAAAGTAAGGGTACTCTTATTTTGCTTGATAATAATATAAATATAATACGATGGCTAGAGGACTGCTTGTAGTGGCTGATTGCCTTGGTGTCTTATTATTCTTGTTTTTCCATAAAACTTTGCTCAGAAAACCCATGCTCATTCATTAACCTCATCAGCAATTATTAATTGTAACAAACCTTTCAGTCCATGCCTTGTAGTGTCACATACTTCTCTGACGACCTCTAGTTCTCTTTACAGATTGATGAGCCTGTGCAGTTAAACAGAATATCATGCTCCAAGTGCTGCAGGGAAAGCACATTGCAACCACCTGGTTGCATTGCTTTTTCAGTGTGTTAATTTTTTGTTCTGATTTTAATTAGAAGCAGATAATATTCCATGTAATTAAGTCAAACTTAACAAAGCAAAATTCAACCCCCACCCATTGTGAACGAGTGGAGAGCAAACAACTAAAGCTAATATTTAAAAATAGCAAGAAAGGAAGAGTATCCTTTTCCCCAAAATGGAAGCTTATTGAAAAACGTTATTGATTAAGTCCTGCCATATTTTAAAAAAGTTTTGAACAAATCCTCTAAGTGAGAATTAGATTTTTGCCAATTTCTAAAAGTATAGAACATCAGTTACCCACTGACTTGAGAGGTAGAGTGCATTCTGTGAATGACTGAATTCCACTCATTTTCTGAAATATTAAGTGATGGATCCTTACCCCAATGTACCCTGGAATCTTTGAAAGGAAGGAACTTTAAAATATTTTTATAAATTGTAGAGATGCTATCTGAGTCTTAAAGACTGATCAATATTTCTTCTGGAATAGAACTAGATGGGAGGTAAGGAAAATCAGGCAGGTTCTGTTTAGCAAAGTTTCTAGCTTGAACGTAGTGGAAGAATTGTGTTGATGAGAAGTTAAATTTGAAGCTTAATTATTCATAGGATATGAAGACTTTATCTATTTACAAGTCTCTGAGTGTTTTAATCCTGAACATTTTCCATACATTAAATACTTTGTATGTTTGAGAGGGTTGAAAAAGGTGGTTGTCATGTAGAGGTGCGACAGATAAAAGCTTCTCTGTCTTAAAGGTTCCATATTCTGAGAGAGTGAAGGGCAATTGGATTATTAGTGTATTGACGATAATTTGAATTTACTGGGGGACAGAGCAGAGGAATATAAAGAAGTAATGCAAGATTTTTTGAAATGTTACTGGTAGGCCCAAACTCCCAACTTTCTAAGTCATCCAATTTCTCTGTTTCTGTTGATGGTGTACACTTGTCAAACTTGCTCCTGTTGTCAGAAATCTTGGTGTATTGTTTGATTCATCACTTAACTATGAGCTACACATTAGATTCTATCATCTCTGCAACACTGCCTGCTTCCGTCCATTTCTGTCCTTTAATGATGGTCAAACTTACTGCAATTCCCTCTTCATTGGCCTCAGTGCAAAATATATACTAAAGCTACAGTACATTCAGAACTCCACAGTCAGAGTCCTCAACCACACAAAGTCTTTTGCTCACATCTCCCCTGTTCTCTCCCTGCTTCACTGGTTACCAGTTCCATCAAGGATTAAATTCAAGATTCTGCTTCTCACATTCAAAGCACTACATAACCTTCCCTCCCTCTTCCTCACTCAACTCTTAGCTCCTGTGACAGATAGGGGGCACTGTCGTCCCCTTGAACCCTCAGACTAGACGCCAGACACCAGATAAAAGTCCAAAAGTTGACTTTATTAAAGCAAATACGTGCACAAAGCACCCTCCTCTCCACAATACTCATTCAATAAACAATCAATACTCAATAATACAATCCTCCAACTCTCCCAAACGTGTTGCCACCCTGCCAACCAGCTCAGCTCAACGTCTGGGATCTCCCACAGTCCTTTAATAGTCTGTGACCTGGAAGTGCTTCTGAACCCACAGTCCATGTGACTTCCTAGCACTTCTGGGTCAGATGAAAACTCCTCTTCTTCAACCTGGAAGCACGTCATTCCCTTTGTCCATGTGACTAGGACGCACTTCCGGGTTGTAGGAAAAATACTCGTTGCTTCTCCCTGCAGCTCCTTCTAGTGGCCCCTGTGGTATCCAGCAGGGCTGTGATGAAAACTCCATTGTCCATAATTCTTTGCTGGTATTCGGGACACCTCCATGCTGCAGGGAGGGCTCCACCTGGTGGCCTGGGGTATTGGCCGTGATGACTGGTCGGCCATAGACCACACTCCTTAAACTCCTTGTCGCTCTCTCAGGTTCTCGAGCAGCAATCTCCTTACTGTTGCATGCACCAGACTCTCCACCCTGGGAGGCCGGTCCTTCAGTGTTTTGGCCCCTCAACTCTGGAACTCTCTTCCTCAGTCTCTCCGAGATTGCTCCTCTTTCTCCACCTTTAAATCTCAACTGAAAACTATCCTCTTCTATGAACTTTTATCTTCTGTTTATTTTTTTTATCTGTATGTAAAATGACCTTGGGATTGTCAAAGGCTCTCTATAAATGCAACTTATTATTATTATTCTATTACAGACCAGGCTTGTGTTTATTCATCAATATGTGTCAATGTCCAGGTATTTATAGCTTATATATTTGCCACCCAGTAATAAAACTGAATGTTAGGTAGTGTCATGCTTCTGCTTTAGGTTGTTGTAAATTCGCCCTTTGGATGTCTGGATATTTCAAATTCCAAATAAATTATTGAATCTAATTTCTTAGAAAATGATTTATTAATATATATGGGAAAGCTTTAAAACAGGAAAAGAACATTGTGAAGGATGGTCATGTTAACAATGTTGATTTTTCCCTGCTAATGTAAGATGAAGGGTAGACCATCTATTCACATGTAGTTTAATTTATTTTCATGCATTCAGCAAACTTTTGTTGAAAAAGAGCTTTAAATGTACTTGTGATATTTATCCCATGATATTTAAATTGATCTGCTAAGATAAATGGGAAGATGTCCAGTCCAATATTGTGTGCTAGAGATTTTACTGGAAAAAGCACACTTTTATTCAAATTGATATCTTTTGACAATCCGCTAATGCTTTTAGGACTGCTGGCATGGATATAGACAGTATCATATCATCTGCCTATAGTGATATTTTCTGTTCAAGTATTTCTCTGAAAGTCCCCTTTATCTGTAATGCATTTCAAAAGTATACAGCCAATGGTTCAATGGCGATTACAAAGAGCAAAGGTGATAAAGGGGTTCCTTGTTGAGTACCTTATTCTAGTTGAAAGTAGTTTGAAATAATATTGTTAATACAAACAGGCTTCTGGACTAGTATAAAGTTTGATCCATGCACATTTCTTTGGGCCAAACCCAAATCTGTGCAATGTGATGAACAGGTAGTCCCATTCAATCAAATAAAATGTTTTTCCTGCATCTATAGATAATAAGATTTCTGGGGTGTTAGATTTAATGGGTGAATATATTATATTTAACAAAAGTCGAAGGTTACAACCTAATTGTCTGCCTTTAATAAATTGTTTGATCTTGAGATATTACAGAAGGAAGCACATTCTCAATCCTTCTGGACATTGTAGTAAGTCCTTATTTTTCTTAGGAAAGATAAGATAAGAAAATACGAGTAAGTTCAAGAGTAAAATTAGAGTACTTGCTTGCTTGAAGACGCTAAGCAAACGTTTACAACTTGTATTGAAACAGCTGAACACCTGACTTCTCCCATGGATAAAAAGGGAATGGCTGCAAAATCTTAATGCGAAGTGGTCACTGACAAAGTGGCTGTGCTGGAAGATAGGTCTTCCTGAAAAATAGGAAAGTCCAAAATCAGTGAAACTCATAGCTGAACTATTCTCTAAAATAACTGGATAGAACTTTGAATCAGACATTGAGATCTCAGCAGCCTATGGATTTCAATGCAAGGTTCTTGCTTTATATACTTTAGGTTTGGAGCTGCCTCTGTCTTTTATAGCGTAAGTATCATGTATCACACAACATGTTCATCATATGGTTAAAAATACACAGTATGCAAAATATTAAAATGGTAGGCCCCATGAAAATAAGTGGCATTCGTGATAAACAAGAATGAAGTCCCCAACTCAACACAAAACTGTAAGCACTCATGAGTAGAAATTAATAATACATTCATAACTAGGCATTAACATTTGAGATGAATTATTCAAGCGTTCCTGACATAACCATTCACAGAAAATTGAAGATGTCCCAGTGACAGTAACTTGTAATGATGGCACTGATAAGATTATTTAAAATTTCCTACTAGTTTTTATTTTATCCATGTTTAAACATTTCTTTGGCAACATTTCCTCCCAGTTGTCTGGCTTTTCGTAACATGTGAGTTACATGTTACATGTGAGTGGACACCCTGGAGACTGCAGTAGTTTACTAATTTGTAATTAGTTGCTTTGATCTACTAAGTGGCCAGACACATAGACATCAAAATGACAAATTCCCTAAGGTTTCAGACTTATGTTCAAATCTCTTTGGAACGCCAATCCCACAGCTCTTTCATTTGACCTAGATGGTTTGTTCTAGTCCTCTCCCATGGGAGAGTGTGGGTGTGTTTCTCGGAAATGTCCATTAGTGAGGTTTGTTTCTCACCATGTTCACTGTATGCAATACATGACTATGTGTTCCCCAGATGCAACTTCCGGAGCTACTGAAGTCATTGTGGTATTACTACTGCAGAGAAGAGAGAAGAACTGCATAGATGGGGATCTACTGAGAGTGGAGATGTGTGAATATGAGCAGGCATTTTATACCATTGATCTTTCTGGTTTGATTTCATTGCAGTTTTTGTTTTCCTCTCTTTTAAGGATCAATCTTAACATTAGGTTTTAGGTTTCAGGTTAGTATTACATGACCTGAGCCAAAATGATTAAAATGGTACAAATTCTAAATAATAATTTAGAAGAGGATCTCAGGGAGTTGAGTTGTAGTTTAGCTTCATCGAGGGTAAGTCAGTGCAGGTTTCAGGAGAGCTACTCAGCTTTGCCTGTCAACATTTCAGACTGCACTCTCTTTCTCGCTCACTGGAGAACAACTACAGAACATAGACATACCTTCCTCCCTGCAGCTTGATAGCTACAGTCTGCTGTGTATGCCCTCTATGCTGATTCCCTGAATGACTTGTTCATTTAGATCTGTCCAATACGATCTCTACAGTGCTTGGACATGTCATTATCTTCTCATATTTCCCACGTAGACCTGGCAGTTAAAATGGAATAAAAAAAATCCTGTAATTTTTGAAACTGCAGCCCCTGCTGCTTTCAAGCACTCCAGCCTGTTGGCATTGTGACTGTGGTGTGTGGTTAGGCAGGAGGGCAGAATTCCAACACTGGATGCTCATTTTCTTTTGTTTATAAAAAGCAGTCTCCTTGAGCTACTGTTTAAAGCAAGGTTCTTAGTGCTCTAAGTATGAACGTGAGGGAAGAGGAGATCAATTTGCCAAAAATATATTACACTTTTCAGGCAGAGGTGGGTTCCTTCATTGAATGAATCATTGTCATTTGGGAAATATTGGGAAATGCAAGTAAATGCTTCAAACATTCACTATCACTGTGGCTCTTGCTTTATCTCCAATGAGAAAATTAGGACACAAGGAGACTCCATTTTCTAAAAAGTGATTAATAGTATAAAGACTCTACAGGATGGAAAGAAATGGTAAAAAAAAACAAAAAAACAAAACAATTCACTGAGGGCAGATGTATCAGGGAATTGATATTTGACACCAAAACCCACCACTAGCTGATGTTGTAAGGTCCTGTGGCTGTGTCTGCTAGTGGAGGTCTGCAGCCAGACTGTTCTCTGCACTGCTGCACACCAAAGAATGTTCATGGAGTTTTATATGTTTGCTTTACAGTTTTCTCCAAGTGTTTTGATTTAATTTTTTTATACCAAATAACCCATTTCTATCATTCACTTTTAGTTTTGAGTTACTGCAAGAGCCAATCTTAGAAAGTTAAAGTTTTGAGTTAAACTCATATTAATGTTTGCTTAATTTTAATAGAATATAAATTTCTTCCATAGTCATAGACAATGGTATGGTCTTTTCCCCCTATAAGTTAGTAAGAGATAGAACCTTCTTGCTATAACTGAGAAACAGTGTGATAATAAGCTCAGTTGTGTTTAGAACAGGTTCCAGTACATAGGGACTTAAAAGACCCATTTTCTACTCAGAGATGGGATAAACATACAGTTTTCTGACCATTTTGAAATGGTTTAGAAATGTTAAGTAAATAGTAACAATTTGAGATGTAACAAGATTAAGCTTAGAACTGAACTTTTCTTAACATGAATTTTTTCCCTTTTTTGCTGTTTTAATTTTCTATTTTTTGTATGAACTGTTTTACTATGAAACTTAACTAAACTTTTAAAAACAAAGATATTTTGTCTGTGGAATCATTTCTGTGTGTCAGGCCTTTGTTGATTCCCATTTTTTGAGTTAGAGCTGCTGAACTTTGATAACTTTGGAAAAACACAGCTACAGTTACTTTCAGAAGTAGGCAGAATTATTTTACATTTTTTCCATAATGTCATTTTGTGAGTGTAATATTGAAGTTTCCTATGTATGTTTTTTGTACATTTTGTGATAAAACTCTACTGTTGAAGGAGTGTTGTGTGGAAGGAAATAGATGAGGAGATAAGAATGTAAGTCTAGAATTGTAATGAGAGGAACCAGGAATCTTGAAAAAAACCGAGCAAACAAAATATGAGGACAAGATCAAAAACCAGAAGTCAACGATTTAAAGAATTTCAAACTAAAATAAATTCTTAACACTTTGGAAAACCAAGGTATAAAGTATCATGGAGCAGTTGCCATATTTTTATTAACACTGCTGGTTAAGACAAGAATGCAATGATCGTAGTCACGAGACATATCATCTGTACAACCACAAATCAGAAAAAATTGGGACAGAATGGAAAATGCAAATAAAAAAGGCAGTGATTCTTAAATTCACGTTCACTTTTATTTCAGTGTAAACAGTATGAGCCCAAGATATTTAATGTTTTGTCTTGTCAACTTCATTTCATTTGTTAATATACATCCATTCCTGCATTTCAGGCCTGGAAATATCCTCCAAAAAAAGCTGAGAGCATTTGTGTAATTTTGCCGTTCCTTTTCAAAACATTTAAAAGACGTTTTGGCACTGAGGATACCAAGCAATGAAACATTTCAGGTGTTATTTTGTCCCATTGTTCCTGCAAACACGTATTAAGATGAGCAACAGTACAGGGTCGTCATTGTTTCATATTTTGATTCAAAATTCTCCACATATTCTCTTTTGGGGGACAGGTCTGGACTGCAGGCAGGCCAGTCCAGTACCCGTACCCTTTTCTTCTTCAGCCATGCCTTTGTAATGTGTGCAGAATGTGGTTTTGCATTGTCTTGTTGAAAAATGCTTGGACATCTCTGGAAAAGATGTCATCTTGAAGGCCGCAAATGTTGCTCTAAAATCTCAATGTGCTTTTCTGCATTAATGCTGCTATCACAGAAATATAAATGACCTTTGCTAAAGGCACTAACACAGCCCTGTACCATGACAGACCCTGGCTTTTGGACTTGTTGCTGATAACAGTCTGGGCAGTCCTTTTTGTCTTTGATTGGAGGACACACAGTCCATTTCTTCCAAAAAAGACCTGGAATACTGACTCGTTTGACCACAACGAACAGTTTCACAGTATGATGGTCCATCCCAGATGCCATTGAGTGCAGATAAGTTGACACATCTTCTGGACTCCGTATTGTAGTGCTTGACAAAGGTTTGACAAAGTAATTCCTTGCCCAAGTGGTTATATCATGTGTTGATGAGTGATGGTTCTTGAAGCAGTGCCGTCTGAGGGATTAAAAATCATGGGAGTTCAGCTTAGGCTTGCTCACTTGCCCTTTACACACTGAAATTCCTCCAGATTCCTTGAATTGTTTAATGCACTATAGAGGAAGATTTATGCAAATCACTTCCAATCTTTCTTTGAGGAATATTGTGTTTAAACATTTCAATAATTTTCTCACACATTTGTTGACAAACTGGAGATCCTCTGGCCAGCTTTGCTCCTTAAAGACTTAGTCTTTCATGGATACTGCTTTTGTAAAAAATCATGAATACAATGATATTTGTAGCTGTGTTTGTACCAAGTTATCAATGTTTTGCAGCTTTATGTTTGCTTGTTTATTAGGACAGTTCTGACATTAATGTAACAAGTTTTCAAATAATTCCACAGATCAGATATCTTCATTTTAAAGGTTTTAGTAAAGTTTCAAAGCAAAACAATTCACACAAAATAATTGGAGAAAACATTGATATTAAAGAAATGTTCTGCTTAAGGCTTAGTTATCTTGTTTCAAATTTCTCTATGTTTGGTCATGCAGATGTACTTTCAAATGTTTATATCAAACAGTCAGAAACTGTATGCCAATTTGCTATCTGCAAACTTATCTAGATAGATAGATAGATAGATAGATAGATAGATAGATAGATAGATAGATAGATAGATAGATAGATAGATA
>JANRMT010062814.1:131481543-131506794 GCA_026402145.1 Polypterus bichir lapradei
TATCTATCTATCTATCTATCTATCTATCTATCTATCTATCTATCTATCTATCTATCTATCTATCTATCTAGTTGTATGAAATTAAATCAATTGTGAAAATCTGGCTGTGCAACAATTTGAGTCCCCTTGTAATTTTGCTGATTTGACTGCATGTAACTGCTCAATACTGATTCCTTGCAACACCAAATTGGTTGGATTAGCTCGTTAAGCCTTGAACTTCATAGACAGGTGCGTCCAATAATGAGAAAAGGTATTTAAGGTGGTCAATTGCAAGTTGCGCTTTCCTTTGACTCTCCTCTGAAGACTGACAGCATTGGATCCTCAAAGCAACTCTCAAAAGATCTGAAAACAAAGATTGTTCAGTATCATGGTTTAGGGGAAAGCTACAAAAAGCTATCTCAGAAGTTTAAACTGTCAGTTTCAACTGTAAGGAATGTAATCAAGAAATGGAGGGCCACAGGCTCAGTTGCTGTTAAACCCAAGTCTGGCAGGCCAAGAAAAATACAGGAGTGGCATATGCACAGGATTGTGAGAATGGTTACAGACAACCCACAGATTACCTCCAAAGACCTGCAAGAACATCTTGCTGTAGATGGTGTATCTGTACATCATTCTAGAATTCAGCACAATTTGCACAAAGAACATCTGTATGGCAGGATAATGAGAAAGAAGACCTTTCTGCACTCACACCACAAACAGAGTTGCTTGTTGTATGCAAATTCTCATTTAGACAAGCCAGATTCATTTTGGAACAAAGTGCTATGGAAAGATGAGACAAAAATTGAGTAATTTGGTCATAACAAAAAGTGCTTTGCATGGCGGACGAAGAACACCGCATTCCAGGAAAAACACCTGCTACCTACTGTCAAATTTGGTGGAGGTTCCATCATGCTATGGGGCTGTGTGGCTAGTTCAGGGACTGGGGCCCTTGTTAAAGTTGAGAGTCAGATGAATTCAACCCAATATCAACAAATTCTTCAGGATAATGTTCAAGCATCAGTCACAAAGTTGAAGTTACGTAGGGGTTGGATATTCCAACAAGACAATGACCCAAAACACAGTTCGAAATCTATAAAGGCATTCATGCAGAGGGAGAAGAACAATGTCCTGGAATGGCAGTCACAGTCCCCTGAATTAATGTCATCGAAAATATCATCGAAAATCTATGGGATGATTTGAAGCAGGCTGTCCATGCTCAGTAGCCATCAAATTTAACTGAACTGGAGAGATTTTGTATGGAAGAATGGTCTAAAATACCTCCATCCAGAATGCAGACACTCATCAAAAGCTATAGGAGGCATCTAGAGGCTGGTATATTTGCAAAAGGAGGCTCAACTAAGTATTGATGTAATATCTCTGTTGGGGTGCACAAATTTATGCAGCTGCCTAATTTTGTTATGATGTATATTGCATATTTTCTGTTAATCAAATAAACTTAATGTCACTGATGAGATACTACTGTTTCCATAAGGCATGTCATATATTAAAAGGAAGTTGCTACTTTGAAAGCTCAGCCAATGATAAACAAAAATTCAAAGAATTAAGAGGGGATTCCAAACTTTTTCATATGACAGTAGGTATAGTAGAAACAAATACAAACAGACAGGTTCTTTCTAAATCCCCACCTCACACATTAGCAGCCCAAACCTGCCACCTTCCACCCGTAAATAACTCAAATTATGGCCACTATAAAAGAAGACAGTTTTTACTGTCCTGCAATTTATGCCCCTGATGCAAGAGGACATCATTCACCTGGACAAACTGCAATTACATTAGGAGATAAAAGCTTTCCTGTCTCTCTCACTTGACTTTCTTTTCCTTGTTTCATTTTTTTTGTTCAGGATTTCTACACCCACCCCAGACTGTGAAATTTATTCTGTTTACAAGATAGAAGCAGCTGTTCTATAATGACTTGAAAGCCTCCCACCCCTCCATTTAGAAAATGTGTAATTTAATTTAAGCTTCTGCAAGGTCAGGGCATGTTAATCTCATTCCAGCCAGCTTTTGTTTGCAGTTGATATAACTACAGGTATATTTGTAGGCTTTTAATTCAAGATCCGGAGTGATTGGGAAAACATTTGCAACTTTCACACAGAAAGTGTCTGAGGAATAAAACTGAAGTATCAGCACTCAAGCAGGAAAACCAGAGTTATGGTAATCACTTGATGTGCTTATCTCCCAGACATAGTATCTCTGTGTTTAATTATGTTATAAGAGTGATAAACATGATGAAATGGGTATGAGGCCACTTACAACTCCCACAAACAGAGGTCAAGATCTTCTTTGGACTGCTCACTCGTATATGACCTCATATTATGCCGCCAATCAACCCTGGAAGGCATTTGCCTACATAGTCCCAAAAATAGGGGGCAGGTTTAAAAGTTCAAAATGTACAAAAATGCCCTCCTAGGGAGAGGAACCATAAAATCTCTGGCTGAAAGAGACAAGTTCCACAGAGAATTTTCATAAATAAAGAATTTATTTAAATAAACATTTAAATGCACAAGGCAAAATAAGGGCAAATAGAATTTGCATAAAAGGGGAAATCCAAAGCAAACAAGGCCCAATGTGAAACTGTAAACCCAAAAGCAAAAAATATCAAGAAATCAGAAAAATCAAAAGAAAGCAATATTTACAAATATCTTTAAACAGCACTCACTTCCTGAGGGAAGCAGTCTCATTCAGAGTATAAATGCAAGGGTCAGTCCCTCAAGTGCAATGTCATGTTGACCCTATTGTGGTTGCATTTTTGTGATATGAAGATCCAAAGTGGAAGATAGGTGTAAGGCCCCCAAAATGCAGCCACAAAGCAGGCCAGACCTGAGGAGGCTCACCCAGTCCAACTTGCTCAGAAAAGTTCCAGAAATGGGACTGGCATTGAAAGTTCAAAAGACTATAAAAGTTTCAAAATATACCAGGTGCCCTACAAGAGAGGAGATAACCATAAACCCCTGGCTTGTAGATAAAAGGGTGCCACATAATCTTAATAATAACCAATTTATTAGCAAAAATTGAAAATACAAGAAAATAAAAGCAGCTGCCTGAAAGGCAATCCTGAAGCAAACAAGTCCAAATGTTTAATCCAATAGAGAAAACCAGACACAGAAGGAAAAAACTGCTAAAGAAACCAATGAGTCCAACAAAAGCAACACTCACAGAAAAACTCCTTCACTACCTGAATGCTCAACTGCCGGATCCTGCATCTAGTGGAGAATATAAATCCTGAAGGAGGACCCAGTAGCTGTGATGTCAGGGTGCTTCAGTCTGCTGGGGCTCAACCTACAAAACACTTGGAATGGAGGCACATTTTAAATAACGGTGCATACAGTAATTACAATCAAGATAGCAAATACATAAACATAGAAAAATGATACTTCAAAAATGACAATAAAACATATTCAGAAATTTAGACCATTATATAACATTAAGCCACAGAAACCAACCAACACATGCATCAAAAATATATAAAAATATACACAAGCTAGGGAATAAATCCTGGCTAAAATAGAACAGTGTAATTTTTCATATTGTGTCAATTGTTATAGCCAAGAAAAAGCTCAATAACAATAGGAAGAAGGACTAGCCGATTCTTTGCATCAATGATGTCCTCCTTGACTACATTGCCAGGTTCTGCTGGTTCTGCTGGCTGGACCTTAGGATCCTGCCAGGGGGAGTTGGCACCAGAGGCTGGAGCTAAGATGGCATTCTAGCAGGGAGAGGGCCTGTGGCAGTTCTAGGTGATGCTGTTTGGCTTTTGAAACTCTTCCTTGACATAGAAAAGTTATATTAATAACAAAAAAATATTTACAAAATGTATCCAATACTGAACATGTTTAAGCATTGCCAAGTTTAATTTCATTGTTCACAAAGCAAACTTATACCGAGATGGATTTACGCAAAGTGCTGTTATTCTTTTACTATTTTGTTATTTCTGGCTGTGGGTTACTAGGTGGACAACTCATCAGGATTTTCTGGTAGTGGCCATTTATTTTGTATTCAATCTCATTTTTTCACCTTCACCTTTTCTATTCATTATAGCCTTTTGACTAGACAGACATCTTTCCCAAAGGATGATCAGGTGGGCACAAATCACAGTTCACATTAATTTTCTTTCACTTTATTTTGTTGACTGTATAGAATTCCGATTCAGGAGCATACAAGATGGAAATGAAGGATCACAAAGACATTGGGAAGAATGTTTCCAGTGGAAATACCTATAGGTGGCACATTCAGAAGGAAATGGGAAGGGAATAATAATTGGGGGATAAGCCATTCTTCAGGGAGTGACCAAATGGAAATTGTGATGGTAGGGAAGGGCATAGGGAAAGATAAAGGAACATAAAGCTCCCTTACAGGAAAATGTTTCTTTCCAGAATGATGGAAGAAAGTGTGTGTGTGTCATTGGACTGAAAGGGACTGGTGTCTCATTTAAAGTGGTTCCTTCTTTGCATCTGATGCTATTGGTGTTATGAACTTGGTAGATCCCCAGTACACAAAGTCCTGAAATACTTTAAAATGTCCACTATAGGGATAAATCACCATCAAATCTCAGTTAATAATGAAAAGAGCCACAAAGAATCTTTGTCTAAATTATTTTAACAAAAACCAGTGGAAGGTGGGAATCCAGGCTGAAACATAACAACAGACATGGGCCCCAGTCTCAAGCAATCCTCATCTGAGTGGCTTTGAGAATGTTCTTTGAAGTCACAAGTCAATTGTTGAAGTAGAGGCCCAACTACATGGATACCTTCCACCCTTATACTCAGGGACATTCAGACTTTAATTAGTTTTTTCAAGATGACATTATAGCACCAGATGTAATAAAGGTGTGAATGCTTTAACTTAATATAATTTATTTAACATAAAGAAGAGTGGATTGGAGGAGGAGGTTGGGAGGGGATTGTTGTTATAAATTAACTTTTCTTAGCTGTACTGGTCTGCAACAGATTTTGTTAAGGTGATTTTTATTTTTCTTTACCTTAACTTCAAAGCATTTTTGAGTCACATGGAATCATTTAACCTAAACATAAAGACGTTACAACATAAAAATAGTTCTGCAGCTCTCATGCTCACCATTTCTTTTAAAAGCACTGGTAAAGCCATTCCAGTTATTGAGTTTAACAACACCTGTTACTGGTCACAGGCCCAAGTTTTACAGAGTAAATCAGATGTGAATTAATATTGAGAAGACTTTTGGACATACAGTAAAAACATTAAAAATTTAACAAGCACCTAATTTTTATGTAATCCATTTTCAGACCTGTTTAATCAAATTCAGCTTCTTCATGACTTTGTTTTATTGTGAAAAAGGTGCTCGCAAAAGGCACTTTAATCTATAAGGTTATTTTTACATTGGTGGACAAGTTAATACAGGAAAAGCCGAAACAGTCAGACTTGATTCTATTTGCACAAAGTCCTGTAACACTTACTTACTTCACATTTACTCAGCACAGATAAGCTCAAATACAAAGCAAGAATACTTCAACACTGACCAAGGCTGGCTACCTCACCTTCAATACCTTACCATGCATTAGAAGCCGCTCCGCTCACAAGCCATCCCTGCCGGAATTTGCAGAAGTGTTGCTCTGTCTTCGGATTGCTTTCCATATCAAAAGCCAGAGCCACTGCCTGGGCTGTTCCTACTGGGTTTTTCTCACACTTTTGAAAAGGCAGAAGCCAAGGATCTGCTTGAAAGCCTTCCTTTACCAAATCACGTCAAGCTGTAGTAAAGTTGCTTGGTGTCAACCTAAACAAACACAAGTGAATGACCGGGGGCGCTGTATCACCCCAAACACGAAACCACAGACATGAGTATCAGGCTCAAATAGAGTGACTTATTAACCAAAATACCTTTCTAGGTCATTCAAATGATACACAAGCCTGACACAATTCTTTTTTTCCTTTTACTCCTTTATTTATCTATCTGCTTCCCTCCAGTGAGGGATGCCTTCCTTCCTCCCAGCTCTGACTCACTGGAGAAGGGTGGACGACTTCCTTTTATGACAGACCTGGGAGTAGTTCCGCTGCCAGGGCATAGTGTAAAGGAAGCACTTCCAGGTCTGGCAGAAATCTTGAAAAGTAGATCACGTTCTGTTTGCAAATCTCATCACCACCCTCTGGTGGAACCCACAGAAACCAAGAGGGCTGTTCCTTGGGACTACAGTTCCCAACATGCCCTGTGGGTTTGCATAAAGGTACTATAACCCAGGGGCGCCGCCACCAATGTCCTCGGGGAGAATATCCATTCTGGATATAGCCGGATTCCTTCCATTATGCTTGCTTCCCTCCAGGAGGATGCAATCGCTGGATGCCATCTCTTACACACAACTTTATGCAGTATTAGCAATCATAAATCATTGCTAAATGTCAGTAAACAACAAGACTGCTTCTGTGTGCTAATGCCCAAACTTTAGTTCATACATTACTTGTATTTATTTGTGAGTCAGGTGAAGAACTGTATTCCTTGGTACATGTAAGGTGTTGCATCAGTCAAAAAACTGGACAACTATTACATTACATGGTCTGGTTGATTGTTAGCTAAACATGAAGCATGTTAATCTTAAAGTCCCAAGCCTCCATTTCACATATTTTTCCAAGAACATACACATCGGGTAGATTCTTCATTTTCTTTTGGCTGCTCCCATTAGGTGTTGTCACAGCGGATCATCTTTTTCCATATCTTCCTGTCCTCAGCATCTTGCTCTGTCACACCCATCACCTGCATGTCACCACATCCATAAACCTCCTCTTAGGCCTTCCTCTTTTCCTCTTCCCTGGCAGCTCCATTCTTAACATCCTTTTCCCAATATACCCAGCATCTCTCCTCTGCACATGTCCAAACCAATGTAATCTCGCCTCTCTGACTTTGTCTCCCAACCTTCCAAACTGAGCTGACCCTCTAATGTATCCATTCCTAATTCATCCTTGTCCATCCTTGTCATACCCAATACAAATCTTAGCATCTTTAACTCTGCGACCTCCAGCTGTGTCTCCTGTTTTTTGGTCAGTGCCACCATCTCCAACCCATATAACAAAGATGGTCTCACTATCGTCCTGTAGACCTTGTTTTTCACTCTTGCTGTTACCTGTCTGTCACAAATCACTCCTGAGACTTTTCTCCACCCATTCCACCCTGCCTGCACTCTCTTTTTCACCTCTCTTCCACAATCCCTGTTACTCTGTACTGTTGATCCTAAGTATTTAAACTCATCCACCTTAGCCAACTCTACTCCCTGCATCCTCACTATTCTTCTGACCTCCCTCTCATTTACACATATGTATTCTGTCTTGTTCTTACTGATCTTCATTCCTCTCCCCTCTAGAGTATATCTCCACTTTCTCCAAGGTCTCCTCAACCTGCTCCCTACACTTGTTACAGATCACAATATCATCAGCAAACATCATAGTCCACTGGGAGTCCTGTATAATCTTGTCTGCTATCCTGTTCATCACCATTGCAAATAAGAAAGGACTCGGAGCAGATCCCTGATGTAATCACACCTCCACCTTGAACGCATACATCACTCCTACCGCAGACCACACCACTGCCACACTTCCCTCGTACATATCCTGTACAACTCTTTTGTACTTCGCTGCCACTCCCAACTTCTTCATACAATACCACAACTCCTTTCAGCGTACCCTGTCATATGCTTTCTCCAGGTCCACAAAGACGCAATGCAGCTCCTTCTGACTTCTCTATACTTCTCCATCAACACCCTGAGAGCATACATCGCACCTGTGGTGCTCTTTCTTGGGTAGATTACCTAAGTTTAAACAAATATACTCAGCAAAAAAAGAAACGTCCCCTGACTTTCAACTGTTTTTACTTTCAGTAGACTTAATGTGTAAATATTTGTACGAACACTAAAAGAGTCAACACCATAAGACATAAACTAAAAATGTTTCACAATGTGTCCCTGAATGAAGGGAGGCTCAAAATCAAAAGTACCAGTCAGTATCTGATGTGGCCACCAGCTGCTTGAAGTACTGCAGTGCATCTCCTCCTCATGGACTGGACCAGATTTGTCAGTTCTTGCTGTGAGATGTTACCCCACTCTTCCACCAAGGCACCTGCAAGTTCATGGACATTTCTGGGGGGAATGGCACTAGCCCTCACCCTGCGATCCAACAGGTCCCAGACGTGCTCAATGGGATTGAGATCTGGGCTCTTCGCTGGCCATGGCAGAACACTGACATTGCTGTCATGCAGAAACTCACGCACTTTTTGCCACTCCTGTCTAGTCCAGCGAAGGTGGGTTTGTGCAGCTGATGATGTCTGGTAAGGACCTACCTTACAACAGGCCTGCAAGCCCTCAGTCCAGCCTCTCTCAGCCTATTGCGGACAGTCTGAGCACTGATGGAGGGATTGTGTGTTCCTGGTGTGACTCGGGCAGTTGTTGTGGCCATCCTGTACCTGTCACGCAGGTGTGATATTCGGATGTACCGATCCTGTGCAGGTGTTGTTACACGTGGTCTTCCACTGCGAGGATGATCAGCTGTCCTTCCTGTCTCCCTGTAGCGCTGTCTTAGGCGTCTCACAGTGTGGACATGGCAATTTATTGCCCTAGCCACATCAGCAGTCCTCATGCCTCCCTGCAGCATGCCTAATGCACGTTCGCGCAGATGAGCAGGGACCCTGGGCATCTTTCTTTGGGTGTTTTTCACAGTCGGTAGACAAGTCTCTTTAGTGTCCTGCGTTTTTAGAACTGTGACCTTAAATGCCTACTTTCTGTAAGCTGTTAAGGTCTTAACGACCATTCCACAGGTGCATGTTAATTAATTGATTATGGTTAATTGAACATGCATGGAAAACATTGTTTAAACAATTTTCAATGAAGATCTGTAAAGTTATTTGGATTTTTAAAACATTATTGTTGAAATACACAGTCCTGAAAAAGGGACGTTTCTTTTTTTGCTGAGTATATATTCTAATAAACAATGACACTCTTGAATATTTTTATACTTCTTTTCATAGAATTCTTGTCTATACTTGTTTTGCATACATCCTAGAATTTTATCAAGTCCCAACCAAATACAACACTTTCGGAAAACTCTCATATGAATAATAATAATTTAAAGATCTCATTTATAACTGCTTGCTGTTTCAAATTTGATAATGCAATACACACAATGTCCACTTTCCTTAAGAGCTATATCTAATAATAATAATAATCCTAAAATAAAACACACAAATTAAATATTATGAGTTGTGTTTAGCATAATTTTTGTAATGTATGTATTTAACATAATTTTTAACAGCATTGCAGAAATAATGCCAGTCCATTACAGGGCACATTCCCTATAACCACGGCAGTATACTGCTGCTGGATTATGTGAATTTCCCCTTGGGATTAATAAAGTATCTATCTATCTCTCTAGTATAAAGGCACCAATTAACCTGAAAAGCCTTCTTTTTAGAATATGAGAGGTAACAACATACAGAGTCCATATAGTCACCAAGGTATGATTGGCAGTACTCCTTTTCTTCTAAAACAGCATAGATTAGAGAAGTTACTGGAGGAAGACAAAGTGCAGAGGGTGGCTTTAGCAACATTAATGGATAATTTGTTAAACCTCATGAGAAGAGTTCCCTCTGCTGGGCAAACCTGTGTACTTATGGAATAAAACAACTGCATTATTTTTACCACTTCATACATACTGCAGTCTTCAATTACACTCTGTTGACTTAAACAGCTTTGAAACAAGTGATGGGAATAGCATCCTGAAAACTGAATCTGCACATATCCTTGTGGTGTCTAGCAAAGTATGAGCCTTAATAATATGTGGTTGAATGGTAATGAAACCCAAGATCAAGGAAGAAATATTGGGACACCAAGCAGGTTATAATCCAGTTTAATTCTTACACTTCAAAAATAAACACAATGAGAAGTGCAGCAAAATGACACCTTTCATTGGCTAATTGAACAGATTACAGTACGCAAGCAATCGAGACAGCTCAGGCCCCTTCTTCAGGCGTTATGGCTAATATGGTACAACACCCTACTACTTCAAAAAGAAAATAACGCTTAATAGCATTGCAAACTGAAAACATAGGCAGTTGCCTTTTTCTTTAAATAAAAAGTTGCTTGTCAGAGTGCTTCTTTTTTATTTGTGGAACTTCATTTTTGCTCTTAGCTCATATCCAAGTCAGGCACCTTCCTCCGATGAAACTCCCATTCTCACTTTGAGGTGGCTACTACATACCTTAAGAGCGCTTTGACAGAAATGGGCAGACGCGCATGCGTGTCAAAGAACAATGATTTTTTTTCTTAGCAAGAAGGGCAAGTCGATAACCCAAAGTACTTGTCAGAGAGAGAACAAGCTTGTGAGAGTTAAACTAAAGAAGAGTTCTGGCATGTGCTCTGCCATGTCCTCTGACTTTTTCAGGGTTTCTATATGCATTTTGCTTTAAATATGTATGGCATTTGGGATATAATGCATGTAATAGCATTTGTGCCAAATAAAATATAGAAAAAGACAATTATGAAATAAACAATGTTATGAACAGGTGAAGAATAGATGAGTCATTTGCTTAAAAAAATATAATTATTCTAATTATTATGAAATGCAGTTTCTTTATTTTGATCTAATAATGTAGGTGAGCACAGTGGTAGCACTGCAGAAGATTATGGGTTCATGTCCTGGGTCCTCCCTGTGTGGTAGCACCTTGAGCAGTGATAAAAATGCTATATAAATGTAAAGAATTATTATTATGATGATGAGGATGATGATTATTATTATGCTAAATTAAATTATTGATATTTTATTTAAAAATGGTCTTATTAAATTTAACAATGAGACTTTCCCAAACAATGCATTTCCGAATGGCTCTTTTTCAATGCTAGTGATATTTTTTTCAAAATGTTTCCTTTCACGATGGGCTCATCAACACAGATTCTCTGGACTCTTACTTGTTGACTCCAGGACATTAACATTATCAGTTTAAACCATTCCTGTATAGCTTCGGCTTTATGTCTAAGGTCTTTGTCTTCCTGGAAAACAAAGAGATGCAGGTTTCCCACCAACTGCATTGTTTTCCTTCAGAATTTCCACATACTTTGCTGAATTCATTTTAGCCCAACAATCACAAGAGTTTCTGGGCCTGCTACAAAGAAGCATACCCAAGTGTAATGGTGCCAACACCATGCTTCATTGGTGGGGATGGTGTGCCCTAATTTTTTCTTTGTTGGTCTCATCTTTAATATACAGTATATTTTTGTCCCCGGGGGCACTGCAGCTCTCAAAACATCCAACACACAGTCTCAGACACAAATTTCCCACAAACAAAAGGATTTTTACTTTGTGAAACTCTTTCCACAGTAAAGGTTTCCCACAGCACAACTATGTTCTAACCACTTGTCTCTCTTTATCTCACATTATTTTCCTTTTATCTTCCTTCTCTACTCCTCACAGCGAGCTTTGTCCTCCTACTCTTGACACTGGCCCCAGACTAAAGCACAGCTGCTCCTTTAAATTAAAACCTAGGAGTACGTCCGTTGTCCCAAAGCTGTGGACCGGGAGCATTTCTGGGTAAGGCTGACTAAGTAGGACTCGCTAGTCCCTTCTGCACCCCCAGATGTGACCCATGGAATCCAACAGGGCTGAGGAAGCAAACTTTAAACTGTGGGAATCCATGGTGGCTCCGCAACCCAGGGAGGCTGCCACCTAGAGGGTCAGGGAAGGCAATGCCTTCAGTAAGCTGCTGTCCTCCATCCTTCCATGCCATTGGCATTCTGGCTGGTTAAGAATTTCAATGGAGATCTGACTGGTACGCCAGCCCTCACGTGGCTTCCTTCACAACATACAGTAGTGAGAAAAAGTAGGTGTATAGTTGTTCTTATGGAAAAAGACATGCAGTTTATGATTACTCCAATAGCTTTATTAACACCATAGCTTTATTAAAGTAGGTTTACAGTTGTTTACAGTTTACAGTCGTATGGAAAAAGATATGGAGGTTATGAGTATTCAATTAACTTTGTTAACACCAATTTACACTGTATTAAAGTAGGTTTATTAACACAATAAAATTTAACTTTATTAACTCAAAGGAATGCCACAATGGCACAGTGCTCTTAGGTATAATCTCGTAAATGCTCAAATTGCTGGCCTTCATTATTTACACATTTTTGTAGTCTACTTGCTACACTCAAGCACACTTTGCCACAGAGTTCTTTATTGTCATCAATTTGTTCGTATGCTTCTTTTATGTAGCCAATCATATCATCCACAGTACGTGGTTGCTGTGAAAAGATGTTAACTTTGACAACACCCCAAAAAAAGATTTCCATTGGGGTGAGATCTGGTGATCATGGTGGTCATTCTACAGGGTTTCATTGACCTAGCCACCTGTTGGGTGTTTGCTCATCAAGAAACTTACACACTTTTACACCATAGTGTGGAGGAGGTCCATCTTGTTGACAGAACTCTTACTGCTATCATGCTGTCTCTGTAACTGAGGTAAAATAGTGTCCCTCAGCATGATAAGATACAAGTTGTGTGTATCAGTTGTTTGGAAAAAAAATAGGTCCAAGTACCCCTTTGCACAAAAGACCCACCCAAACTATAACCCTTGGTTAATACAACTGTTCTTCCATCATTACATGGGGATTTTCAGTGTAATAGTAGACGCTATTGTGCCTATTTACATCACCTGCAGATATAAATTAAGCTTTTTCGGACCACGTAGTTTTATCAATGATGTCGTTCCCTTGTCTTACTTAATTCATAAAAATTTTGCAGAACTGTAAACGGCGATTCAGGTCATCCTCTAATAACCCATGAATCAATCTTGGCTGATACATTTTCAAACATAAATATTGCATTAGAAGAGTCAAAGATGTACGGGGAATGCCCAACTTAAAGGAAGCTCTTTTTTAAAATTTTTTGGGGTACTCCGTAAATTCCAGACTCACTAGCATGTCATTTTCCTGGCTGTTAACACTTATTGAAGCATTACAGATGGTCCCAGTTTCATTGAATTTACCACAAGTCAAGTCAAGTTGGGGAGCATGCACTGGTACAGTGCGTTGCCGCCTCCACTACATGGCGAAACAACTCGGGATCCCAGATTGCAACCCTTCAGGCAGACACACGGTCCAGTCCCACCCTCTACTTGCTGCAGCCAGGTGTTATGTGGGCAACCCCTTGGCCTAGCCCAGCCACTCGGGTCCCCAACAATGAGGATCTTACAAGCCGGATCACTGTCGGGAAAATGCGCCACATGACCATAGTGCTGTAACTGATGCTTCCTCACAATGCGGGTAATGTGCCTCATTCGGGACTCCATGAGCAACCACTCATTCAACACAAAATCAAACCAACAGTACCCAAGGATTTTCCGGAGAGACACACTACCAAAGGAGTCCAGTCTTTGTCTCAGGTCACTAGATAGCGTCCATGTCTCGCAACCATATAGCAAGACAGGAAGCACCAGGAGTCTAAAGACTTGGACCTTCGTCCTTTTGTATAGATATCGGGAGCGTCACACACCCCTTTCCGGCGACCTCATGACCCCCCATGCTCTCCCAATCTGTCTACTGACTTCACAGGAAGAGTCACCAGAGACATGAATGTTACTGCCAAGGTAAGTAAATCTCGCAACAAGGTCAACACACTCTCCGCAAACAGACACATTGCTGATGGCTGTGCCCAAGAGGTCATTAAAGGCCTGGATCTTAGTTTTTATCCAGGACACTCGCAAGCCCAAACACTCAGACTCCTCGCTCAGTCTCTCGAGCACCTCAGTCTCTCGAGGATGTCTCACAGGGCAACTTGATCAACTGAGTCGAACACTTGCGAAAATCGACAAAGACTGCAAAGAAACTCAGCCAATATTCACGTTTGTGCTCCATGAGAACCCTCAGTGCCAGGATGCGGTCGATGGTAGACTTCTTAGCCATAAAACCAGACTGTTCCGGTCGCTGGTAGGTGAGCAAGTGATCAAGAATCCTATTGAGGACGACCCTAGCAAGAATCTTACCTGGCACTGAGAGCAGTGTTATCCCCCTGTAGTTGCTGCAATCCAGGAGATCACCCTTCCCTTTCCAATAAGGGATGACAAGTCCCGTTTTCCAGTCAGTTGGGATGATGGCAGTCTCCCAAATGGAAGGAAAGATTGCTTGCAATGCCAGGAGGACAGCATTACCATCAGCCTGGAGAAGTTCATCCCGAATACCACAGATCCCTGCAGCCATTCCAACCCTTAGGTGGTTTACCACATGTGCAATCTCAGTGAGGTTGGGTGGTTCACAACTAACTGGAGGATCAGCCTCAAGAACCGTGGACCCAGAGATATCCAACGTCCTAGCCGGAGGATCAGCTTTGAACAACTGCTCAAAGTAGCCAGCCCAGCGGGTCACAACTGCAGTGTCATCCGTAAGGACCGTTCCATCAGCTGCCCTGACTGTGACTTTCCAAGGAACAGATTCAGATGTGCATAATGCTTCGATTCCTCTGCAAGCAGGACGTGGGTCACTAGACCATAGATGGAGTGTCACTTGCTCACAGATTCCTCTAACAAATGCCTTTTTATCTGCCCTCAGAGCCCTCACAGCCATCCTTCTCAGTTCCCGGTACAGACCAGAGTTGCCATTGAGCCCTGCGCTCTGACTCCTCTCGATGATATCCAGGGTGTCCTGTGAGATGAAACACCTCCTTCTGAGAACACCAGTAACACCAACACGACCCTCAGTAACCTTCAGGGTCTTGTCACGGAAGGTCTCCCACATCACATTAGGATCAGCAGTCGTATCCATATCTGAAAGTTCCTCACACAAACTGTGTGCAAACTCACTAGGAACAGCCTGGTCTTGAAGTCTGGCCAAGTCCAGGCTCGTTTTCCTAGTAGGTGGTAACCTACTGGACCTAAGCTGGATCCTAAGAGTACCAACAACAAGTCTGTGGTCAGAATTCTCAAACTAGGCACTTCTGTTTTGCAAGAGCTTCCAGGGTCTGCCCACGAGGATGTGATTGATCTCCTTCACCGCGCAACCAGTATTGGAAGTACCATGTCCAACGATGTGGTTCAGGGCGCTGGAACCAGGATCCAGCAATTCGCAGCCCCTGACCTTTTGCAAAGTTAAGGAATATGGAGCCACTTTCACCACGGTCACCAGACCCATGGGGACCGGGACAATCCTCATAGCCAGCCCTGTTAGTGCCAGGGGTTGCATTGAAGTCACCCATGACCAGAGGAGTGTCACCTTGTGGGCACCTATCAACCACTAAGCGAAGCTGCGAATAAAATGTCTCCCTCGCTAAGACATCACTCACCACGGTCGGAGCATACACTGAGACAAAAGGCAAAGCACCCACGGAGTGGCGTAATCTGAGTCCCATAATACGCTCGTTGAAAGGAGTGACATCAGACACCATCAGAAGAAGTCAACCCTCTACAGTAACAGCTACTCCCCCAGTATGACAGCCATCAGACCGACCAGACCAATAAATGGTGTATCCACCACACAGAGATCTGGCCAGTCCCTGGTCTGGACACCTCAGGGAGTGCCGCCACTGAAATCCGGAGTTTATGCAGCTCCTCCAACAGCCGAGGAAGATGATCATCTTGCTGGAGACACAAGACGTTCCATGCGCCCACCCGTACAGGCCGCCTCAGACTGGGACCCAAGTGCTGCCGTGCACCTCAGCACTACACCAGTTCCGATCCCCAACAAACCTGACGCTATTGGCTCTCCAAGAGTTTCAACTCTTCCGGGGATGGGGCTCCCGAGGGCTTTCCCCCATCCCCTTCATGATGCGAGCAGCCTTCCTATGGGCGGCTGCAGCAGAGCTACTCCCGCAGAGAGCAAAAAGGAGTTCTTTCTGTAGTCTCGGAGCTTTGTGAGGGTTTTTTTTACGGTGGCTGGAGTGCATATTCACTTGCCCTCCAAATAGCACAACTGATAGAAAACAACATTAGAACAAGGCAGCTTGTGCACGTACAAGAAGTCTCACTTTACCTTAACTGTCTGTGTCTGTGCATGTTTGGTTAAAATGTGCTTGTTGTTCACTCAGTAAAGTGATGGTTAAGCTTCAACAGGATTTGGCTCTCATTTTTCATGTATTCTTTCTTTCCATCTGCCGTCTGTGAGTAGTTTGTGCCGCTATGCTGCCACCATAAACATATATAGGTAGATGCCGCATTCACTGTGTTGCCCAGTCGACATGATACGTCAGCGCAAAAGTGCCACTTACACTAATACAGGTAGACGTGGAAACCGGGTTTTCTGATGAAAAAACAATAACGTATAAAACAGTATTGTTTACATACAACAAATTTTGGTGAATCGTTAAAATGCAATTATTTATATCCATTTATACACTAATAATGGCAATTATTAAATAATAATAATAATAATAATAATATTATTATTATTATTATTATTAAATAATTCCTCCCATATAAGTAACATTTCTCGGAATGCCTTCTTTCATCTCCGAAACATTTCTAGACTTTGTCCTGTTATTACGCAACACAGTACTGAAGTATCGGTTAATACCCTAGTCACCTCACGTATAGATTACTGTAATGCTATTCTATCTGGCATCCCACAAAAACTTATCCATCGCTTACAACTTCTTCAAAATTCTGCTGCCAGGATAATAACCTGTTCTAAATCCACTGAACATATTACACCTATTCTCTCTCAACTTCACTGGCTCCCTGTTAACTACGGAATGCAATACAAAATACTGCTCTTAACATTTAAAGCTCTCCACAACCTTGCTTCTCCCAATCTCGCTCATCTCCTACAGTCTTACACTCCTTTTTGCTCACTGAGATCCTTCTCTGTAGCTCGATTTTCTGTACCACACATCAAACTCTGTTCTATGTTGGCTTGAGCATTCTCTCATAGCGCTCCTCAACTCTGAAATTCCCTTCCCTCTCATATAAGTCAGCTCGATTCAATAACACATTTTAAAACTACCCTCAAAACTTATCTTTTCAAACTGGCATACCAATTGTGAATTTTGCACTGTTACTGCCAGTTTTCTTTGTTTGTTTGCTAATTATTGCTTTTTGATTTATCATTCTCTTGTTTTAATTTTACTAATGTTGTTTAATTTAAGTGGAAGTGGATGGATGGATGGATGGATGGATGGATGGTTGGATGGATGGACTGTGTTTCCTCAATGTGCTCCTTGAGAAAAAAACACATCATCTGAACCAATCTCAGCCCAAACAAACTGATTGATCAAAGATACACTGACAGCTTGCCCTAATGTCGACTGTCGGATAACATGCTCAGCTACCACCTTGACTGTACCTTCAGAAGGAATCATCAAAGCTCCTTTGTTTTTTAATGTGAGCAAGTGGTAGCTTTGATCATATGATGCCAGTACAGCATCAGTTACCAAACTAGCACGGCCCACATCATAGGACAGCTTTCTCAAAATCCCGTCTAAGGACTACCTCCCACTGCTTCCTGAGGTGGATTTCTTTGGGAAACCTTCAAAGTTTGAGAAATGTTAACAGCTAACAACAACCTACATAGTTAGTGATTAAATACATTCAGCCAAAACATTGTTTGGAGGCTCACTTGAGCACATAAATGCATAGCTTAGCTAGCTTAGCCTGGCGTAGCTAAAGTTAAAATTAGAAAACGGGATTTTCTAATGGACAAATATAACCAAAACAATTGTTCAGCCTTACCTATGAAATTTAATCCCCCGGGATCTGGTTTGGAGCATACAGCGGTTTGTATAAGCCCAAGCAGCACATGCGTGAGGCATCTTTATCCATTACTTCACTCCACAGCAGTGCATCTCGCAATATGACAGTGACATTGACGTATGATGCTGCTGGTCATGCGGCATTTAGTAATTGTATGTCTATGGCTGCCACAGTTTGTGTGTGGTCATGTAACTGCATGGCTATGTCTGATTTGTGAAACGGAGCCATGTGATTATTGTTGCTACGTCTGATTGGTGAAACGGAGTCTTGTGATTATTGTTGCTATGTCTGATTGGTGAAACGGAGTCTTGTGATTATTGTTGCTATGTCTGTGAAACAGTCATGCAGTAGATCCACTGGCGGATTCTCTCTGGCAAAAATATAGTGAGTGTTGCCCATTTTAGCAGAGTAAGAGTAGCGTTTCTTCTTCACAATGTACTCAAGTAAAAGTAAAAGTATGGTGCAGTAAAACTACTCTTAGAAGTCCAATTTTTTTTAAGTTACTCAAGTAAATGTAAAAGAATCTGAACCAACATGATCGATGGGCACTCAGAGTCTGACAAGGGAGGGCCTTAGGTTGTACAGCTGGTGCTTCAGGCTCCTCGGTTCCTCCCATCCTTTGGATGATGTATGTGGGGCTTCTGTCATCAGCTCAGCCTGACAGAGTGGGTGGTGCTCCCAAGTCTTGTGAGGACAAGATTGATTGGACCCTCCAACACAGTGTCCCAGCACCTCCCTGAAATGATCCTGGGCTCATGCCGCCCTGCCGCTCTGTATTCGGCAAACCTGCAATGGGGATCACCTCAGCCTACATGGTTGATTCTGCCAGTAACATATACTAGTCTCAAAGCTTTACCCATAAATGACTAAGTGCACACCCCCTGGCAGCAACAACTCATTTGAATATCTGCACTGTCAACTACCTATTGTACTTTCTGTGCCCATCTTGGAAGGAAGCAGGCATGCAAATTACTCACTCCAGGCTCAGGAAGGTAGTGATGAAAAATGACAATACAGGTCTCTTTCGAGACCCTGTAATTGGAATGAGTGTCCTTTAAATCCTTGCACGAGGATCCACTGGAGGGTAAGTTTGACACCAGCAGCCATGGTAATTTCACCTCCAATAGTGTATATTAAAGTTTCTGCAGTTAAAAAGCTTGTAGTTGGATCTTGGAATCGAGCTGGCAGTCTGCCATGAGGTGAGCTACCGCCTGTGCCAGCCCCTGCCTGTCAGTGCCCCCTCTATGCTTTTGACTGAGTGTCCTGCAGAGTCCAAAGCATTTACTTTGAAAAAATTCGAATTTTCAAAGTAGGCCCCCATTCCCAAATACTGCAGCTAGGAATAATGGAATAGGAGTCCAGTTCTGAACCGGGGCCATGATTAAGAGGGAGTGCCAGAGGGCATTCATATTGCACCTCTAGAGATGAAATTCTTGGACCGGTGCAAGACGAGCAAGAGCGAAAGCATTTGCCAAAATTATTTTCATTAATTAAGAACAAAAGTTGGAGGTTTGAAGATGATCAGATACCGTAGTTCTGACCATAAACGATGCCAACTGGCATTCTGGTGGTGTTATTCCCATGACCTGCCAGCCAGCCAATTGGAAAACCAAAGTCTTTGGGTTTTGGGAGAGTATGGTTGCAAAGCTGAAACTTAAAGGAGTTGACAGAAGGGCACCACAAGGATTGGAGCCTATGGCTTAATTTGACTCAACATAGGAAACCTCACCTGGCCCGAACATGGAGAGGATTGACAGATTGATAGTTCTTTCTTGATTCTGTGGGTGGTAGTGCATGGCTGTTCTTAGTCTCTCTTGGAAGAAAAGCTGCTCTGGTAATGATATTACATTAAGTGCAAAATCTGATTTATGTCTTTTCACTGAAACCTAGCTTAGGAAATCTGACACTGTTCCCCTAGCTGAGGCACCATCAGATGGATATACTGTACATTCCTTCATAAATCTAAAGATACTGGTTGAGGAGTTGGCCTTGGAATAAATTTATTGTGACAAAATGCAAATCGCTTCTGAAAATGTAGGCAACTTCACATCCTTTGAAGCACACATTTTAAATATTAAAATAGATTCTAGCATAATTATAGTGCTAGTCTAAATTCCAACAGGACCATATGCATTGTTCATGATTGAATTTGGCAAACTTTCATCTGATTTGGCTATAAATTATAATTGTAAAGCGTTGATGAGGATTTTATTATGCACATTGATGTGGAAACTAACACGTTTTACTTATTTGTTAAATTCAGTAGGATTTTGTCACATTGTCAAAGGTCCAATTCATAATCATAACCCCACATTAGATTTAATTATAACTCACAGAGTTGAAATTCTAAATTTAAATATTACTTCATTAAATGAAGTTATTTCTGATCACTACTTAATTGTGTTTGATCTGGTTCTTCCCTTACCAACACGTTCACAGATTAAAACAAAGTCAGTGTGACATCTACTTTGTAATTCTACTTCTATATGTTGTCACACACATATGGGAGGCAGCTAAAGGGCTTGAGTAAGGGCAGTTCTGAGACATACCGGGATGTGGCAGAGTGCACAGACTCTTTTTCTCCCTTGCCTGCAGACCATTCACGGGAGATCCCACCTGGTCCTCTTGACGTCACTTCCGGGACCGAGCCTATGGAAGTAGACCTTGCCGGCTCCGGCCCCTGTGATGTCATGTCTGGGCTTGAACCAATGGATGAAGACCATCATGAGCCCGACCCATTTGACTTCACTTCCTGTCTTCCCCTTTAAAAGCCTCTACCTTTTCCCTATTCCCTCAGTTCTGTTTTGGACTCGGTTTTGTACACATCAGTGCTGTATCTAATTAAGCAACTTTGCAGCCAGGAAACCAATTATACGGGTGGCTGCCTCAAACCTTTGTGTCGAGTTTGTGACAATGTATAGATACTTTGAGTAAGTCAAGTATAATTGTGGAAAACAATTTAGATCAGCTTACATCAAATTACAATATGACCTTCAGAGATGCTCTGGACACAGGTGCTCACCTTTAAACAAAAGTGATCAACGTACATAGAAGTTCACCCTGGTTTAATGAGAGCACTCAAGATCTTAAATTAGAGTATCGAAAACTGCCAATAGACTACGACAAAGCTGAATGACGTTCAAATTGCATGGACAGAGAGTGTTAAAAAATATATAAAAGCTCTCTTTAAAGTTTGCTCATACTACTATTCTAAAATAATCCTCATGTACTGTTTTGGACATTGGCTAATTTAACAAATAAGATTTCAGAACTACAGTGCAAAATAACAGCAGACATTAGCAGTGAAGACTTTATTAACTTCTTTAGTGAGAAAGATCTCAACATTACAATGCAAACTGCATACTAGATTGGCTGACTTTGTCTCACCTTGCATTCAGTACTTTAGAAATTTTAATCTTGTAACAGAAATGGAAGTCTTAACTTTAATTTCTAAAATGAGACCTACTACTTGTTCCCTAGATCCAGTTCCAACAAAATAGTAAAAAGAGCAATGGATGTTCCTGCAGAGGCTATTCTTTTAATAGTTCATTATTGCATGGCAGAGTACCTTTTTGCACTAAAAGTGTCCGTCATCAAACCATTACTTAAAAAGTCAGACCTAGACCCACATATACTTAACAGTTATAGACCCATATCAAATGTACCCTTTCTCTATAAAATACTTGAAAAATTACTCACCAAGCAGCTTCAGTCATACCTTATGCATCACAATTTATTTGGAAAATTCCAGTTTGTGTTCTGCATTGGTCATAATTGCGTAAGAACGTTTCCATGTTCAAATCATGATGCATAAAACCTACACTTGGCATAAAGCCATGCACTTTTCCACGGTACCTCATACCGTGTCGTACGCAAGTTCTCTGCTCGGTTTTGTTCCTGTGTGGTTACTCTTTATTTTCCTGACGCGGCTTTATAAATACACTGAAACTAACCGCAAATTGTTGATTAGTGTAATGCATCTGATTGTAATTAACCTGTAGCAATATAATGGTCCAGGGAATAGCCAAAATATTCCAAATACCATAACTGCTTTAGCGTTAATACTCTCACTGCACCATCTTTTTCTTCTTTTTCTTCTTTCAGCTGCTCCCTTTAAGGGTTGCCAGAGCGGATCATCTTTTTCCATATTACTCTCACTGCACCACTCGGAGTATTTATATGACTGTATCTGAGTGGGGAATCACAGTAGCAGCTGATCGGAAAGAGAATTATCGGTATACAGCATCAAGCCCATGCTGCCTCAGCCACGGCAAATGTTTGAAAGCCTTTCCTGTACGGACCTCGCGGTTCAGAAACAGTTTCATCCCAATAACTATAAACACACTCAATGAATTGCTCCTTGTAGAACTGTTTGTACTTATAAGTACAATTACCCCATTGTAAACTTGCACTACAGTTATAATATTACACAACCTACGCCACTTTATAAAGCGCGTATTTACATATGATGACGGTATCATTTGTAAGATGAAATGCAGCAAAATATGTTGATTATATTATACAGATAAAACTTTAACTTAATTTAAATAATCTGTATTGTTAATAATTAAACATGTGAGGACACGGTGCCGCAGCGCTTGCATGTTCACGTATTGTTCCTGCCTCGTGCTGTATATTTGCTGAGACTGGCGCGACACTGGAAGGATAGATGGATAGAATAATTAAACACGTACTATGAAGATATTTCAATGTTTCTTAAAAATTTTGAAGAATCGTCGTTGTAAGCTTACAGATGGCTTAACATCTATTACAGAGCTGATTGTGTAGAGATTGGGTATTTGGGGAAAGAAAACTAAGGACAAGAATTGAAGGTTAGTATGTTTGAAAGAGACAGTACTGCTACAATAAATTATTTCATCGAAGGTCGCACATGGCGCAGCAGCATCTTGTATGAGACATGAACAATCACTGCGCCATCGTGTTCTTAATAACATGCTTTCATTCCAATCATGATGAAAATGATATCACGTATACATCTCAGTATTTTAATTATTCAGAGAGCTGTAATATCATGAATGTAATGGATTCTGTGTCCTGTCGGAGAAAGAGAAAGAATGGAAGCACGTAGTGATTCACACACATACAGCACATTGAAGATCAAATACAAAACAAAGCATTTAACGTGCTACTTAAGTTACGATGGGATTTGAGAAACTAGTAAATTAAATGATTTCAAGATCTACTTTAATGACAAAATAAACTACGTGATTAAAGTGGATATTTCGAGATTGAAGTTAACATTTCGTGCTTTTTTTCTCACTGTACACTAATAAGCTTCCATATGACAATCAGACGGTGGGCTACGTCTCGCCTTTTCATAGCGACTTTGATATGTGACAACTTCTTTTTTATGTCGGGCACTGTGCGACTTTGTGAACTTCAGCTTCTTTCTCCAACATGCTATGTCACTCGATCAACTTCCTTTTGTTGATTATACCACTGTATAAACCAACAAATAGTCCGTTTTTCTTTGTCTCCACTTGATATTCGCTGAAATTCTTATATTTTCCCTCTTGCTTTTGCCATTGCCTTTTCACAGAACGCTGAGCTTAAGGTCTATTTATATTGATTTGCATATTCAAAGAAGCGTAATTCTGGGAGGAGATGGGGTGGGACAGAAGGCGCGTGCACGTGTGTTAGTTTTCACGCTGATCGGGATTTATGGAGAGGAAGAACGCAGAAGTTGGAGTACGCACAGATTCCGGCATCTGGAATTTTCTTTGCGTAAGCACATTTCTGCTTTTGTGCTTATGTCATGTTATGGTATGAATTCTACGCATGGAGTTATGCATGAGGCCCCTGGTGTGGAAAAGTCATCTCTGATAAAGAAGCACTGGAATCATCGGGTAGAAGGGTCCTTTCAACAGAACGGCCAGCCCAGAATTGATTCAGTGATGGAATGGCCAGTAGGGGGGAGGCAACTTGTTGGCTGAGGTCTCCAGGGGCCTCATGCATAACGCCGTGCGTAGAATTCACACTAAAACATGGTGTATGGACAAAAGCAGAAATGTGCATATGCACAAAAAAATCCAGATGCATAAATCTGTGTGTACGCCAACTTCCACATTTTTCTGCTCCATAAATCCCGGTCAAAGTGAAAAGTAATGCTCGTGCACGTGCCTGTCACTCCACCCCAACTCCTCCCAGAATTATGCCTCTTTGAATATGCAAATCAATATAAATAGCTCCTTATGTTTTGTGTTCTATGAAAAGACAATGACAAAAGCACAGGGAAAAAGAAGAATTTCAGCTTGTACCAAGGGGAGGCAGGAAAAAACGTACTATTTGTTGGTTTAAGCAGTGATATAAACAACAAAAGGAAGTTGATCGAGTGACAGAGTGCCAGAAAAACTCAAAAGGTCAATGCCAAGTTTAGTATTTATACATCGCAATGTATACAAAATTTTTGTGCGTATACACCGTTTATACATGATGCCCCAGGAGTCTGAACAAATCTGAATCCTCATATATGATGTAATCTACTCTTGCATTTTGCTTTGTACTTGTACTGTTACTATTGTATTATATTTCTTAGATGGGCCATCTATATCTGTGAAGAGGATTACTTGTGTTCTGTGTATTGTATTGTATTTAACCCATTTTTGACACTCATTGCATGCCCAAACTACCTAGAAAGAGGTCTCTCTCTGAATTGCCTTTCACAAGACTTCTTCGATTTTTTTCTTACAAGGGTTTTTTTTGGGAGTTGTTTTCTTGTCTTTTTAGGGAGTCAAGGCTAGAGGGCTATCAAAAAACAGGCCTGTTAAAGCCCATTGCGGCACTTCTTGTTTGATTTTGCACTATACAAAATAATTAATTATTATTATTATCATTATTATTACTTTTCAAAAAACGTAAGACTTGTATTTTCTCATTGTGAGATGGCACTTTACACTTACTCTTAGCTTTACAGTGGTTGTGTTAAACATTTTTCCACAAGAAACAAAGGACGCACACAATGTGATGTGAAGGACCTCACAGTGCTTTACAGTTGGGGCTGCCAAATGAAAGGCTTTTTTTTTGGAGAAACTCCTGGCAGGGCTTGCCGTTGTGTCCATGTGTGTCCCAGTCAATAATAACAATTTTTTTGATTGAAACTTTAGTTTCAGTGTACTTGATGACCTACAGGAATTCTGTGTGTGTGTGTGTGTGTGTGTCCGTTTCTAGCTTGCACAGCTTTTTGGTGTGTATGTGCATTAATGTTTCAAGTTTGGCTTTTAAAAATTTCTGGCCTATTTTTTTTTAGAAAATTTTGTTTTGTTGAATAAACAGATATGGAACCTGCACGTACAAAGGCAGACTGTACTGATGTTTACTGTGAATCTGTATGTAAGAGCCAAATCTGTTTTTCTCTGTGGTCCCTCAGCAGCAGACAAGAAGTAGCACTGAGGACAAATCTACTGCAATATCTCATACTCTACTCACATGAAGATTGACCTTCTGTAATGGGAAGAATCCTAATGTTGTCTGAAATTTAAGAAAGGAAACTCTCTCTAAGGAAAAGTTGAGAGTAGTACTATGTCAGGCATGTTCTGTCAAAATTTAATCCAAATTTG
>JANRMT010062814.1:131516794-131556142 GCA_026402145.1 Polypterus bichir lapradei
CAAATTTGGATTAAATTTTGACAGAACATGCCTGACATAGTACTACTGTTGAGTATTTTAGAAATTTTCAGTCATTCATTATTGTTATTGTAGAAAGTCTTCAAATTATTAAGCAAAACTGCTCAGTTTTCTTACTGTTTAGCACTTAGTTTGTTTCAGCAAATTCTGTGTTATGCTGATAGAACAACTTTTTCTTATCAAAATACTTGTTCATAATGGGCTGTTAAGTTACATGAAATGTAGTTTGTTTGGGAAATTATAATGACAACCTCGTTAAGTAAAAGCATTTTGTTTGCAATATAACAATTAGAGACATTTATTTGATTTCATATTTGTGTGACTTTTGCACATAGATGTTGTGAACCACAATGAGGCTCTCCAGCTGCCCCAACCCAACACAGACAGGCACAGAAATGAGTTCCAGCACAGCATGTTTTATTTACAAGCAGGGAAGCCCTGTGGGAATCCGTGGTGCCAAAGCCACCCAAGGTGGCTGGCCTGTGGTGTCCCGGGGAAGGTAGTGTCTTGTGGATGCTCACTCCCCCGGTCCTTCCATCCAGCTGAAGTCCCGGCTGGGTAATGGCTGTTGCTGCCCATCACAGTGTCTTCTGGGAATCACTCCAGAAAAAGATTCCAAAGCCTAATACTGGGAAGCTTGTCAGCAAGCTATCTGGAAGAGTGGTCCAAACACATCTGCAGCTCTTGATGAATGTATGGGCTATCTTCTCAGAAAACATAAAGTTTTCGAGTGGAGTGCAGTGTAAGAATGGTAAGCATTGTTTCTGTAGAGCAAAGAATAGCAAAAGCAAAACCCCTTATTGTCAACACTCAAACATTAGATTAACAAATTTCTCTTGAAATAGTGTGAGGGAATGCCCAGTTTTGAAGATTGCTATTGTTTTCTGGGGGAAAATTTAAGTTTACTAATATATCTGTACTTAGTGTATTTGTTCCCCTTCATGCTAGTTAACTGATGTTTTCTTTGCATTCTAGCTGTTTTCTAATTTTCTACAAAAGTGTAAAAATATAACTTCTGCTATGCTTGATTTGTTGAAAGCAGTTATGTACACACACACACACACACACATTTCCAAAGCACTTAGCCCTGTTTTTTCAGAGTCACAGTAATCTGTGGGATCATAGGGTGCTGGGCAGGGGAGCCCCTGCAAAAAGTGTCAGCTCATCACGTGACACACACAACCAGAGAAACACTCGGTCACACACACACAGCCAGTTTTGCATCTACAACTCACCTAACATCCATGTCTTTGGAATATTGAGGGACACTCATAGATCAAAAACAAGGAGAACATGGAAACCCCACCCAAACCACACTTTAGCCATTAACTCTGTCACTGAGAAGCATCAGTGCTAAACAATACACTATTGACTGACGACACTGCTCACCTAATAGGGACTTAATTATTCTGTTTCCATTATTTTCACACATAGAAAATCCTATGAAAAGTATGACCTATATATCTTTATATATTAAGACATCTAGGCTAGTCGCTAAATCAGCATTATGGAACACTAAACTGGAATTTCACAGAATGTTTCAAAACTGTAATAATGTTAAAAGTACAAAGGGGGAAAGGTGCCACACCAACCGGATAACAGGAACCCAGTGCATGGTGAAAAGGACCAAAGTAATGTGTAGAGACAAACCAAGTGAGTCACAGAACAGTCTACAAAATGTCAGGTTTTTCAATGTTTTCCTTGTGAATGTAATCAAAATATTTCTAAGATTGGCTTTTACAGTAATTGTATTAGCCACATGTGGGAAGCTGTCAAATGCATTTTTATAGTCCATTTTATAGTTTGTATTTTACTTGGATGTATTAAGTATTTTGTATCATGTAGACACATCTGATAGGTCTGTTTTAGTCGTCTTGTATCTTGACTTGGGTTTCGTGTGTGATGTCACTGCTTGGGGGTAACAGTGTGTAGTTCATGCTTGTAATTCTGTATAAATATGGTTAAGACTGCCTTGCTAAATTCTGTGCTGTTGCTAGTGAATCCTTTGCTTGACTAAGGTTACTATATATTGATGGGCCCTTTTTCTACTTCACGATTTTCCTGAGGTTTCACTTCAAAGGAAAACTGAGCATTTGGCAGTAGACGACCAAACTGCCATGAGATGCTGGACTCCAGTCATGTGAATGCATGAAGCTACAGCATGGTGCAGTAGGTGCATGACAAGAGGCGGGGGGCAAGAAAGACCGGTCTCCTAAGCGTTGTTCACAATGCAGCAACTGTCCATGTTGGTGTCTGGGGATATAGGGAAGTTGCAAAATCTTGTGCTGTGGTAGCTTACAATCACACAAGGAGTGCTCATTTGGATCAGCCTCTGATGCTAGTAGTACTGTATACCAGAGAGATTCCGTCAAAGGGATGATTGATGACCTTAAGCCCTTGCTTGAACTTAACCTGTCAAAGGGATGATCAAACAAAGCATGGTCTGTTCTGTTTAATGAGAGGCTGGGGGGATATGGTGTGGGGTTGGGATCACATACATCCAACATTTTACAATTGTATGATTAAACATTAAATATATACAAAACTCGCAAGAAATAGGGCTGACACTTTATCAAAGCAGCCCACGCCAATCAGAGGGTTTGAAAATAAAGAATAGTTATCCTTTAAATCACTAATTTGATTAACTTAACTATGTGTATCTTTCTAAAATTAAGAAAATATTAGAGTCGTATTGAAATGTGTACTTATCTAGTCTGCATGTATCTTTTTAAATTAAGAAAAGCCATAACATCTTTTTAAAATATGCGTTAGCTCAGTTTATGACCCCTTGGTAAAAATTCTGTCACGCTGTGAGCTTAATCAAGATAATAATATTTAGATGCGATAACTGGGTAAATGTCAGACTTTTTACATTTAGCTGATCTAAAAACAAAGTTATTAGATGAACTATTTCCCACTAACAAATGTCTTTTTAATGTATGTCACTTTCACACAATCACACAAGGAGTGTTCATTTAGATTAGCCTCTCACGCTAGTAGTATACCAGACAGATACTGTCAAAGGGATGGTTGATGACCTTAAGCTCTTTTCTCCTATGAGCTTTGTCCCAAACGTACAGGGCATGTCACTACGCCCTCCCAAGGCTGGGACAGCAAGCAGCATAAAGAGATCTGCGTCACCGTCTATCAACACATTAACTTTTTTCAGCATACAAGTGCCTTGCTGAACTTTCCAAAAGCAGACGATTTCACTTTTTTCTTCCACAATGAAAAAAATACTTTTGTGGTAGTTAAGTGTAGATTATCGAAATGTGTGCTGTTAATGATTGTCTCTCTTCAAACTGTTGAAATGATTATCTTTTATAAATCCGTTTTCAAATGAGATAGTTCCAATGACTAAGAGCAATCTCAAAGAACCCTCTCACCCAGAGGTGGGTTTTCTGATATTTAAATGAAAAAAACTGTACCTAGTTGTAATGTTCACAGTTTATAAATTAAGTATTTTTCTTATTTCAGAAGGTTCAAAAAGTGAGTCAATTCTATTACTATTAAATTTCAAATTGTTTATAAATATGTACACAATTATTACTTTAAATATTGTGGCGGACGGCCAGGGCCCTTGCCTAGCCGGGACGCCCCTTCAGTGTATATTCCGGGGGAGCAAGCATGGGCTACCCAATACCTCCTCAGGACACTAAATGGCAACCCCCCTGGGCTAAGTGACTACCACAGAGCTTCATGGGAGTTGGAGTTTGGTGCAGGCCTGTTGGGATTCGCAGGCGCCGCCAGGGGGTGCTGAATCAGAAGCTTCTGGGCCCTTATGGGCAGTGTTTTCACCACACCTGGAAGTGTAGCCAGAAACTGGCAATCAAGCACCTGAAGCACTTCTGGGTGCCTTATAAAAGGAGCCAGCAGCCACCACTCGGAAGCCAGAGTTGGGAGGAGGGAGACAAAGCTTGACGGAGAGGAGTGGTGCAGAAAGAAGAAAAGAAACAGAATTAAGTCTGGTGTTGTGTTTGTGGGACTGTGTTGTGCCTGTGGGGACGGGGAAGGCCTTGTCCACAGGCGAAGAAATAGAAATAAAACATTTATTTGTTTTATCAGTGTACCTCCCATGTCTGTCTGTGTTGGGTCTGGTGCCTGTATAGCACCTTTTGTTACAATATGTACAAACTTATTACTTTATAAGCACATTCAGACTTATTACATTTTTAATGGAAATTTCTTTGAGCACGTGCAAGCTTATTATTTTATATTTTAATTGTAGAAGAATCGGAGGTCGAACTGTATTGTTCTTTACATCTAACTAGCATGCAGTTGGAAGAACTAATTTCTACCACAGATTGTCTTTTTGAGACTAAAAATCCTGTCTCAGATAAGAAAGATAAAGCGTGCCCAAAGCCCCTTTAAGTACTACGTTCACCTGAGGGTTCAGTGATATGAAAATAAGGGATTGATAGTTGAATATATATAAATATATTCTTAGTTAGTTATCAGGAACATTAACGCTTCTGAAGAGTGGTCATTCTTCCGAAGGTTCCAGCCAACCTCTGGAATTGGTGCAAAGGCCCATGGACAACCAATTATCGAACATCTCTTTCACGCCCGGTAAGTTGAACTAATCATGTGAGTGCCCAGCAAATCTTTGTTTTAAAGAAAACTTAGTCTTGTTTGTTTTTCGGAACCTCCGTCACCAGCATTACTGACACAGATACTTCAGGATTCACCACAGTTTGTATCATCACCCAACTTTCTCACCCAAATAGTACGCATATCCAAAAGAACTGATGCCAGGGCTAAGGCTGCCGATCTGAAGGCTGAAATCGGTCGAGTTCTGCAAGATTTTCAAAGCTCTTTACTAGACCTTTTACCCCTTTCTCCGGATTTACGTGAAAAGATTATTTTATTGTATGCTATTTTAGAAAACTTGTTCCCAAAATGATGGCAGGCAATATGAGTTGCTAAGGTAATGTTACTGAATGTAAAAGCAGGAAAAGGCGTTCAAGTGAGGATTTGGACATTGGGAGAGGTTCTCAATGTCAGATTATTGCATGATATGGTGAATGAACTTAGTTACTCTATTTGACCCCCCAAAAATTTAATGAATCGAAATATATTAATTGGCAAAATCAAAATATGATCCAAATGAATCATGATAGCTACTATGAGAGTTCCTTCACCTGTTACCACTCCCATTGACTTTGACCAGCTTGACTACCTTTTCAAAACCCTGCATCCAGTAGCCACCCCAGATGAAATGTTAACATTAAACAATTTGTTAGAAAGGGTTCAGTGGTCTTTGACCGGAAATGTGGATGTTCAAACGGGTCACAGCTTAACACCACAGGTTTTGCAAATGCTCAGTCTTTTGTTCCAACTCCCCAGAGTATGGTTACACCAGTTGCAGGTACCTCTTTGGTCACATCAGTTTTGGTCCCTCTACTTCTGTCTCTTCCTCTGTTTCAGTCATTGCATCCTCTGTTCTTGTCATGCCAGTTATAGCTACCCCTCTGCTTCAGTCACTGTATCCTCAGTCCCTGTATCATCTTCAGTCATGCCAGTTGTAGTTAACCCCTCTGCTTCAGTCTTGCCATCTGTAGCTAACCCATCTGTCTCCTCTGCTTCAGCCACTGCCTCCTAAGCCCCCGTTTCATTTCCAGTCATCCCCATTGTAGCTAACCCATCTGCTTCAGCCTCTGCCTCATCTTCAGTCATACTAGCTGTAGTTAATCCCTCTGTACTCTCTGCTTCAGACATGCCAACTGTAGCTAACCCCTATGTACTCTCTGCGTCAGTCACTACCTCCTCAGCCCACGAATCATCTTCAGTCATACCAACTGTGGCTAACCCCTCTGCTTCATCCACTGCCTCCTCAGCCCCCGTTTCATCTCCAGTTGTAGCTTTCCCTTCAGCCTCCTCCGTCATACCAGTTATGTCTGGTGGTTCTGTTGTGGCTAACTCCTCAACCACTTCTACTTCAGGTGTACCAGTTGTGGCAGGCCCCTCAACTGTCTCTACTGCTGACATGTAGATTGACAGGCTGTCATTTAATAACACAGAAATAAGACATGTGGACGCTGAAGTCGAAAACAACGGGAGACAAACACCAATTTAAAGTAAAAAGCAATTTCTTTATTCTTGGCGAGTCAAAGAGGCTGCCTCCACCTGCCTGCTCAATTTGCCACAGGCAGCAAGCCTTTCACTGACAGTTAGATCAGACAGCCTGCTAGCAGGAAGGAGAAACTTCCTTTAAATACTCAAGTTCGTTGACAAGAATAAAAAAAAGAAAAAAAAAGAGGAAACGTAGCAGTTTAACTTATGGTTATACATAAATTATAATAGCTTGCGACTCCCTGAATTGGAATGTGTACATTGCTTCTTTCAGATAAAGAGGTTATCAGAGCACTCACAGTTTTAAGCAATATGCTCAAATAATTTTGAGCAAGAATTCAGAAACTTGTCACACTGATTTATAATATCACAGGGTGTTCTGTTAGTATCGAGAGGTCAACATTTTCTAATAAAAGAATGCAAGTCAGTCCCTTATCCTGTGCACAAACTTAATTCCTTTTCTGCCTAAATGAAGAACAAATCATATAGAAATAATGAATCATATAGCTCTCTGCAGCATGATTAATACAAATTACAGTAATTGGTATTATGAAGTAACTACTTATAATCATTACAGTTAATGTTTTTTCTTTCTCAGATACCTTTTCAATTTTGCTGATGCCTTTCAACTAGTCTTATGAGGATGAGTTTAATAGTATTCATGAGATGCTGCAAAGAATTCTTGATAGTTTTTTGGCTACTTTAAATTCAAATGATGATTTTCAGTTAGAATTGTGTGCTGATTCCTTGCATATTGTTTTTATATAGATGACAGGAACTAATCTTAGTGTAGAAGAGTTTCTTCAACAGAGAGAATATTCTTCAGAGTCACACGAGTATATTAGCAGATGAGTCTCTGATGCTGGTAATACAGATTGTTCGAGCACCAAGTGGTGAGGCATTGAATTATTTCTTATAATTACGGGTATCGGCTCTGTTTTGCCTTTTGTCTGCTTTCCCTAATGGAAGACCAGTACAGACAAAATCCACAGTTATGCATGCATGAGGTGTACAACCTTCAGAGCAGGGCTGGATTATTTGAGCATGAAAGTGTCCTTTGCAGATGTTCATAAATTTGAAAACTTACTAGATATTAAAATTTTCATCTGGTCCAGATGCCCCAGAAATGAATCTTTTTAAATTTGAAGCTCCCGCTGTAAAAATCCTAAAACATATTTTGTTTTTACATGATAACCATTATTACGGCATTTTGAATTTAAAAGGTTTTCTGGTTGTAAAATACTTGGGTAACTACTGTTACATAAGCTACCAAACAATCCTTAGCCATCGCTGTGAAGGTCACTGCAGTGTCTGTTTCTCCCCCAATTGCAGACCCATCCCTGAAGAGACAATCAAGTGTAATTGGAACCGTTATTGTCTTTCCCAATTTTGTTTTATGCAACAAAAGATTCCTAAATTTACTGACAAGACCATTGACATAGAAGAAGCCTGTAACACTGCAAAAATGTGTCCCTTGCATCACAAAGCCTACACTGTGAGTGTCGCCTCAAAACCCCATAAATGTCGCCCCAAGGAATGCTGTGTTTGTAAATTAAAAATTGAAAATAATATATAAAAACAGCAATTATTTATAGAAACCTTGATGTCTGGGGAGCTGTGTGAAAAGTACATGTTTTATGATTTTGAAAGTCTGCAAGAAGTGGTTGTACACGTTCCAAATTACGTATACTGTAAGTCCTTGAGTGGGGAATCATGGTTCTGGGTGGGTGAAGACCAGTTCTTTGTCAGATACCATCGTCCCAAGTGTCAAGGCTATACCTTCATAGCCCACAATTCAAAAGGTTATGATCGGCACCTTTTAATGAAGTATTTGATTGAAAACAGAGTGAACCCTCAGATTACCACTCAAGTAAATAAGTTGAAGTGTTTCAGAGATTTGGCTTGCATTTTATAGATTCTCATTTTTTTAACAATGCAGTTGAGTTTCATGCCTAAAGTCGTTGGGTTTGAAGCTGCAAAAGGGTATTTCCCCCATTTCTTCAGTACGGCTGAAAACCAGGAATATATCGGTCCTATCTTGAGTCTGAATGCTACAGTGTCTGTTTCCTTAGGAGGCATTAGCTCTTCGGAAATGTGTTCTTTTGACATTGTGGCATGTTAAGTAACCGAAAAATATAGAAATATGACAGAAAAGGCGATATCCCTCCCATCGTGATTACAGCGGTACAGACATCACATGAGAGACAAAGATATACTTTAGCTTACTTTACTTAAGGTTTTTACGCGGTTACAGACGGGAAGCTTATGACACACTTTATCAAGGTGTGGGAGTCTTGATCTATGCAGTCTGCCATCTTTCGTCACCACGCTGAAAGGGTTTTCCAGACGGATGACATAATCTTCCGCCTGACAGCTTCAAAGGGTTTGACTGCTTGTTCTATGTATTTATACTGTCTTCTCCACGTGCAGGGCCCTCTCTGGTCTCCAAACAAGTAAAGTAAGGATTCAGTTTCATCTCAGGAATAGTACAATGCCCCTCTCTGGTCTCCAAACAAGGACAGTAAACTCAAACCCCACCTCCAACAAGAACAGCACAATGCTCACTCTGCAGTTTGTCCCTTTCTCCAAACTAGGAAAGAAGATTTTTGTGCTGACAGAGGACAGAAGTATACTATTTTGTCTTTTAGGCTGACTATACAATCCTCTAGTTGTCTTTGGCTATCTAGTCCTATGCTTGGCTGTCAATTCTAAATGCTGAGCCCCTGTGTACCATACTTGGTCTGTCTGTATGAATGTATCCATAACAGTGTGCATAGAGACAGTAACATTAAAACTATAATAAAAATATTATAACAGTGTCCAGAGCATGATGACGACATTTTTTTTACCTGGCATGAGAGTGTCAAACATGGTGCTTTTAATTTTAAAGAGCAGATGACTTTTTATTGTAAAAATTATTTCAATTCTTAGAACCGCATGCATCAAATTTAGAGATGAGGTCATGAAAATTGGCAATATTGATCCTTTTCAACCAGTGATATTTATGTTCTGATATTAATTTTAGTTTTAGTTTTTATTTTATTTTATAAAATTAATTTTTATTTTTATTTCATTCCAGTTTTCAGTGGAGTCAAAAATGTTTATTTTTATTTAGTTCTGTGTTTCAAATTTTAGTTTTTATTTTATTTAGTTCTGGCCTTTTTATATAATATTAGTACAATTTTAGTTTATTTTTTCTGTTGCAAGACCACAAATGCTGACTTACACATATTTCAATGCAAGTTATGTTTCAGTCAACAAAATACACTCACAGTTCATAATGCCGTTAAACACAGCTTAACTATCAATGAGCAAACAGGTCAAGTGGCCTAATGAGTACAGTCAGCAAGATCAAATGTTTCAACCCAAGAAACCAGTCTGTGCAAGCACATTGCTGTTAAGCTTTAGACAAGCACGCATTTCGAGAGATTTGTTCATACTGCGATGACATCCATTGCACAGATAGCCACACAGTGAAAATATTTGCTTGACGAGCACCTGTAATGCAGGTTCACAGATGAGATCCTCAGCCACTGGCGCCAGCAGAATGTATGTTGACAATTTCTGCTGACAGTATTGAAGCAGTGACGTGCGATGATGTTCATGAGGCACTGACTCCTTCAGAATCAGATTTACAAATATATGAACCCATATCTTATTCACTATTTGACTGGCAGCAAGCACATTGACTACTGGTTATGTTTAATATCTCATCAGCATTCTTTACACACATATTTGGCTAAGAAAGAATGTTACATTTATAGAGGCGAGAGAGAGCAGAGAGAGCGCATTTGCTCCTCACCCTCCATATGTTCTAAATTTGCTGTTGCAATTTCACAATTTATACTCATTCAATACAAATGAAAGTATAGAGAGGTGTACAAAAACGGATTTCAATTTTGACCTTGATTGAAATATTTAGTTGTTTATAAAAGATTTTAATTCTTATGCTTTAATCAATTCTAAAACAGACTGCTCAACAAAAGGATAACAAGAAAAGCAAACAAATATTTTATTTATGGCCAAAATTTAGTCTTTAAATATTGGATTTTTTTTCTTAGTCTAATCCCATTTTTATGGAAGCTCTGAACCGCACAGTGAAAAAAATTATGGGATAACCCTTATCTCATATGTACGTGAAAATATCTTGAATATACGAGATACTTTCACGTATGTATGAAATATTTTCATGTACATACGAGATAAACTTAAATTAAAATATTACAAAAGTGCGCTTCAGGGCTACCTAATTACGACCATACCAAGGCCATGGCGCTTCAGTTTGACATTACTTCCAGCTCTTGTAGCGTGGTGATATAAAAAAGCAGACAGATGGGCTTTTATTTATTAAAGGAGTGTGGGATGGTTGGAAATGGGTTTAACAGCAGCCTGCAATACCTATGATGTACGTCAGGTAATGCCCAGAACGTCAGTCACGAAATGCCCATTGCATACCCCGTTACACTATGGTTAAGATTAGGCTTGTGGGAGGGTAAGGGTTTAGGTACGTGCTTTATGTTTACAGGTATTCGTCTGCACACTTGTACAGAGCACCTGAAGAGATATGGTGTTTTTTTCCTTCCTGGGAAACAATTTGGTGTGTACAACTTACTATCTCGTGCCCACCATGTACTGTATATATCTCATGCCCACCACCTACCATAGCCTGAGCACCAGGTACTTTAAGGTCGCACCAGCCAATATTACATACTGCATACATTCAGATGCTGCTATTGTACATCATTTTCTGGAAACAGGACATATCACCGAACAGTCTGATGTTTTCCTCACACAGTTACAGTCCACAGAAATGGATATTGGCAAGTTTATAAAAGCAGGTTATGCATTCAAGCCCAGATCGTTAAATCTGTGAAACAGCACCGCTAAGCACTGCACTAATTTATAGAAAAAGGAAATTACATTAGTTAGCCATATACTTACTAGCCCGCAGCTTCTTATTCGCACAAGTTAAGAAAGGAATTCATATTTCACGTATTTAGTGCATGTGAAGTTTACCCAGTCCAATGCGGGTTCACTAATTTAATGCACTGGTAAACCTGGCACACTCGATCACTTATCTGCACCAATGAACTGTGCGATTTAATGTGCATCTAAAGAGTTAAATCCAAATTGGACCACTTTAATTCCCAACGTTTTCAGACAAGAAATGTACCCTTGTTAAAAAGCCAAACTTGAATATCCTAGTCAGTTCCATTGGCAAACCTGGCACACTGGGTCATCCGTTGCACTGTGGAAAACGAACTGTGATTTTTAAAAGTACAGCAGAGATCTAAATTGTATTGCGGCCATTTGTATTGTCACGTTTTTGACAGGATGGATCACTAAGTTAAATTGCAGGTAATACTTCTTAGTCCAAATGTAGGTACACTTGGTATATTACTTTCTTGCTTTCTACCTGCAAACATCTATGCAAAACTCGCCATTGGCAACCACATGTGTATACTGCTTCAACCCGATGAACCAAATGTGCTCAACAAACAAACAACGGTCCTTTATGGAAGAAACGCCATGTGACTATAGTGAACAGTGAACAGCGCAACGTAACTCATTTTTCAGTAATTTGGGGATCTTGGTCAGTATTTTGGTTTAATTAAAGCCACTGTACAACCTCCACATGGTCTCAATTTTCCAGTCCTGCCTCAAGTTTTGCAGGAAATTAATGTTCACCCTCTGTCACACCTGCGCAGAAACAGAATCTCAGACTGTGGACTGTCATTACACAGAGGATGAGAGAGCTTTAACCGGTACTTGGTGTAATGTGGAAATAGTGAATGCCATTGATAAAAGTTATAAAGTATCAAAAGTACACAAAATTTGACATTACCCCAAAAGTACTTCTGAACTGTTCTCGGACTATACCAAGCTTCATCTTAAAGGCAAACAATTAGGTTATCCTAATTGGTGTATGGATGAAGCTTTCCAAGATCGGTATATTATGGAATATATCAGAAGGAAGGTTTACAAATGGATCATGATAACATCACCATAAATCCAGCTAAGAGACAGATTTCAAAGTTTTTAAATTCTCTTTGGGGTAAATTTAGGCAGAAGCCTCTATCTCACTACTAGCATAGTCAAGGACGGAGAGGAATTCTTGCAATACATTTTCTCCAAAAAGTACAATGTTTCTTATTTTTAATTTATTGGCAATGTGGGGGTTGGTCTCGTCCGATGCGAGAGATGGACGTCTGAAGTGGAGCTCCACTAGCAGTGGTGTTATTTTTCATATTATTTGCTTATTATCTTGAGATATCCTGTATTTATTCAACCCGAGAGGGACTGCTACAGTATATGTAATCACATATAAACATGGCCAACAAGAAGGGGGGTTCGAAAGAATCGAAAACTAAAGCTACACCCAAGCTGCGATCAGCAAGCCCCGGTTTCAGATACGGCCTTTCAGAGACAGACCTGGATCAGATGGGCGAAAGCACAGACTCCTCGGGACCACGGTCCGCTACATCGTCGCCGGCTGAGAGCGAAAAGGGGAGCGAAGGTGCGATCGTGAGTGTAGAGCTGGATAGCTCGCCGATTGGAGAAGATCACATGAAACTGGAAAGGGCCTCGAAGTCCGCAGCTTCAATTGCGCAATTACGCAAGCCTGTAGCAGCGGGGACGCCGGCTACAGCAAAGTCTGCTGCTTCATCTACGGTACAAGAAAGCACAATTGAACTATCTGAACTGAAGGTGTTGCTCGTTGAGCTCACGCAAGACATAAAGAAAAGTGAGAAGGCTAATGAGATAGCAAGGGCAAAGGCACATCAGAGCCTGAAACAGGAAATCCAACAGGCAACTGAAAGGCTGCGACAGGAATTCCAACAGGCAACTGAAAGGCTGCGTCAAGAGGTGCAACTTGAGCTTCGACAGGTGCTGGGAAAAATTGAAGAGCGCATTCAGGAAAACTCGGTTAAATTGAGCACGCTTACTGATCAATTGGAGCATCTCAAGGAGACATTCACGAATCGGATTGAAATGGTTGAACATTCAGCTGCCAGTGCCGAAGAAAGAGCAATAAATGTTAGTTCCGAATGCAAAAAACTCGGAGAAAAACTTGGAGACAGACTGGCTGCTTTAGAAGATGGCAGTAGACGGTATAATGTCAGAATTGAAGGTCTGCTGGAGAATCGAGAAAGTTCAAACCCTGTGAAATTTGCAGCTGAACTTTTTTCTAAAATAATCGGGGACGACTTTAAAGCAGAATCTGAGATAGCAGCGGCTTACCGCGTACGCGGACCAAACACCGTCAGACCCCGACCAAGATCTTTTATAGTTCGTTTTGAACGATTATCATTTAAGCTAGAGGTGATGGCACTCCTTAGAAACAAGGAAGATATTATATTTGAAAATAACCGCATTCTTATCTTCCCTGACTTCTCTCCAGCAACAGCTACTAAACGCGCATCCTTCTATAATATCAAACAGCGGCTACGGCAAGCCAGTGTGAAATACAGCCTCCTGTATCCGGCAAAACTGAAAGTGGAATGGCAGGGTCAATTCTATGTCTTCGCTAACAAGGATGAAGCAGAAAAAGAATTAAGAAAGCTGATCCCGGGACTATTCTGATACATAATAGTGAGTCATGGCGGTTAAAACGATGAAGCAAAGATTAATAATCTTTTGTCTGATCTATTCGTTTTAAAATACGGGTTTTTATCAGCATATATTCTCATTATTACTTAGTATTACTAGGGCGCTATCTGTTTATGTTTTATTGTGCTTAATTATTTATTTATCTATTTATTTATTTTTCTCTTTTTTTTTTTTTCTAATTATCTCATCTCTACCCTAAACGAGACTGTTCAATATCATACCCTAGGTTTACTGTTATTGCTATTACTGCATTAAGACTGGTTATGCTTCTTCTGGACACATTTTTAATACCATCCCCTGGGGTTATTATCTGGGTGTATCATCTTAATGCACTAAAATTGCTGAAGACTATATATATATTTTAAGTGTAAAACTCCTTTTTTTTTTTCTTTTTAGAGATATCTCTATCTTTTAACCCTTAAGCGCCGCTGCATTGGAGCTTGTTTTGCTTTGGACGTACTCTGTCTCTGGGTATGTCAGAGGATTGGGACTGTGTGAAGTGGGTTTTAGCCTCACTTGGGGAGGCAAAAAGGGAGGGTGGGGGGTTAAGGGGGGGAGAGAAAGAGAGCAGGCCTGATCTATACCTAATCTATCCTCTCAGTCTTTATAATTATAATAAGACTATAAAATGACATCAAAAACTCAGAATCAGTGTCTCCATGATGGGACAGTTAACTTCGTAAGCTGGAATGTTAAAGGCCTGAATCACGAATTAAAGAGAAAGAAAGTACTCTCTCACCTAACAGGTCTAAATGCTAAAATAGTATTTTTACAGGAAACTCACTTAATAAGCAAGGATCAGTTCCGGCTGCAAAAAGACTGGACTGGCCAAATGTTCCATTCTAGCTTTACGAAGAAAACTAGAGGTGTGGGAATTCTCATACATAGAACTGTTCCATTTGTAGCATCAGATGTAGTATTGGATCCTGAAGGGAGATATGTAATGGTTATGGGAGACTTATCTAACTGTAAAATGATCTTGATAAATGTTTATGCACCTAATGTTGATGATAAGGAATTTATACAAAATTTGTTGGCATCCATTCCCAATCTGAACACTCATAAAGTTATAATGGCTGGGGATTTTAATTGTGTTATGAATCCACTTTTAGATAGGACCTCCTCCACAGGGGGAACGGCATCTAACACTGCAAAAATAATTACAAAGTTTATAACTGATCACAACTTATCAGACCCCTGGAGGTTTTTAAACCCAAATTCAAGAACATATTCTTTCTACTCACCAGTACATCATTGTTACTCAAGGATCGATTACTTCTTTATAGACAATAACTTCTTGCCTAAGATTAAATCTTGCAAATACGATGCTATTGTTATTTATGACCATGCACCTATGATCTTGGAGCTAAAATTACTAAGCCCCATGTACTCACCCCGCAGATGGCGCCTCAACCCGCTTCTATTAGCTGATGAGAATTGTACTGAATTTATATCCAAACAAATCAAATTCTTTCTAGAGACAAATACATCCCCCGAGATCTCTGCAGGGATACTCTGGGAAACTCTTAAGGCATTCTTAAGAGGACAGATTATCTCATATCTTTCCCACAGAAATAAATCCGAGGCCAAGAAAGTAGCAGATATAAAAAGCGAAATTACTAAAATAGATGAAGAACATGCCAGACTACCAAGCGAGACTCTACATAGGAGAAGGCAGGCTCTACATTCGGAATTAAACCTCTTGACAACTAAAGAAACTGAACAACTAATTTACAAATCCAGACATCATTACTATGAACATGGGGAGAAAGCTAATAAGCTTTTAGCTCAACAAATTCACAAGCAAGAAGTGCGCAACGCAATCTCGGTAATCACTAGTACGAACGGAGATAAAATCGTCGAACACCAAAATATAATGCACACTTTCAGAGACTACTATAAATCCCTATATACTACTGAGTTTAAGGAAGACAATACACAATCTAATGCATTTCTGGATACATTACAGATACCACAAATAGACGCTTTTAGTGTGGAGGAACTTGATAAACCTCTGATGTTATCAGAATTACTAGATGCTATAAAATCACTCCAAGGTGGGAAAGCAGCAGGCCCTGATGGTTACCCTGCAGAATTTTACAAGAAATTCTCCGCTCAGCTAGCCCCCCTCTTATTAGCAACATTTACAGAAGCCAGAGATAACCAATCTCTTCCACAAACCTTTCGCCAAGCACTAATCACTGTCTTTCCAAAACAAAATAAGGACTTATTACAATGTGCATCATACAGACCAATTTCACTTCTGAATAACGACGTTAAAATACTCTCTAAAATCTTAGCCAGAAGGGTGGAGAAAGTGCTCCCCTCGGTAATATCACAAGACCAAACTGGATTTATTAGGGGCCGGCACTTAACTTCCAATCTTCGACGCCTGTTTAATGTAATATACTCACCAACTAAATCAAACACCCCAGAAATATTATTATCATTAGATGCAGAAAAAGCATTCGACATGATTGAATGGAAATACCTTTTTACTATATTGGAGAAGTTTGGGTTTGGCCCAAACATCTGTGCATGGATTAAATTACTGTATACTAACCCAGAAGCTTCAGTTTGCATCAACAACATTTGCTCAGACTACTTTAAACTAGAACGTGGCACTAGACAAGGATGCCCCTTGTCACCGCTGCTGTTTGCGATTGCCATTGAACCACTGGCAATACATTGTCGAAATACTGATCAGATAAAGGGGATTAGCAGAGAAGGACTGGAACAGAAAATCTCATTATATGCAGATGACATGGTACTGTATATATCAGACCCAGAAAATTCTGTACCTGCAGTTTTAGCAGCACTCACAGAATTTCAAAAGATCTCTGGTCTCAGAATTAATCTGAATAAAAGTGTACTGTTTCCAGTGAACTCTCAAGCATATAATATTAGATTAGATACCCTACCTTTTATCATTGCAGAGCAGTTTAAATATCTAGGCGTAAACATCACAAGTAAACATAAAGCTCTATATCAACAGAATTTCGCCGTTTGCATGGAAAAAATTAAACAAGACTTGCATAGATGGTCAACCCTTCATCTCACACTAGCTGGAAGAATTAACACTGTTAAGATGAATATTCTTCCTAAGCTCCTTTTTTATTTCAAAACATCCCAATATACATTAATAAATCATTTTTTAGGCAATTAGATTCGACAATAACCTCATTTATTTGGAATTCAAAACATCCACGCATCAAAAGAGCGACCCTACAAAGACAAAAGGCAGAAGGCGGCATGGCTCTACCTAACTTCCAGTTTTATTACTGGGCAGCAAATATACAGGCGATAAGAACCTGGACACAAATAGAAGAACATACACAGGCTTGGTCCGCAATAGAATTAAATTCCTGCAGTACTTCTTTGTATTCCTTGCTCTGTGCTCCAATAAACACACGTTATCGGCAATACACTAATAACCCAATTGTGCTCCACTCACTTAGAATCTGGAACCAATGTAGAAAGTATTTTAAGACGGAGAAGCTTCTATCTGTGGCACCCCTGCAAGAGAACCACCTCTTTCAACCCTCACAAACATATGCAGTTTTTAATATTTGAAAAAAATTTGGAATTAACCTGCTTAGAGATCTTTATATAGACAACGTCTTTGCATCCTATGAGCAATTACATTCCAAATTTAACATTCCAGCTACACATTTCTTTCACTATCTTCAAATCAGAAACTTTGTTAAACAAAACCTTCCAGATTTTCCTCATCTTGCACCCTCATCCATGCTGGAAAAAATATTGCTCAATCTCAAGGATTTAGACTCCATCTCTACAATATATAAAATCATTTTACAATCCCTCCATTTTAAAGATCCAAGAGGACACTGGGAAAAAGATCTTTCAATTAATATTTCAGAAAAGGAGTGGAAAGTAGCAATGCAGAGAATTCACTCGAGCTCCATATGCGCAAAGCATACAATTATACAACTCAAAATTATATATCGAGCACATCTGTCTCGACTAAAACTCTCCAAAATGTTCCCAGGGCATGATCCAACCTGCGAACGTTGTAACCAAGTCCCAGCCTCACTAGGTCACATGTTCTGGTCCTGCACCAAATTAACATTATTCTGGACAAACATTTTTAATTACCTTTCAGATAGCCTTGGACTTACAATCCCTCCAAACCCATTAACAGCTGTGTTTGGTGTTCTTCCAGATGGGTTTAAAGCGGAGGAAGACAAACAAATTGTGATTGCATTCACTACACTTTTGGCACGTAGACTTATTCTCATAAACTGGAAGAACCCAAACTCTCCTCTTTTAAGTCAGTGGGAAACCGATGTGTTATATTATTTGAAGTTGGAAAAAATCAAATACTCAGTTAGAGGATCCGTACAGACTTTTTTCAAAACATGGCAGGATCTAATCAGTAATATTTTAAAATAAGTTCAAAAGGCACAGAGAATTTATTAATTTAGGTATGTCTCCAAGCATTAAATCTTGCTCTCTCTCTCAGGGGTGGGGATCGATCTGTTCTTAATTTTTCTCTTTGTAAAAACTTGATTGCTTTGTATGGATTGTAATAAAATTAATAAAAAAAAAAAAAAAAAAAAAAATTATTGGCAATGTGATTTCTCAAATACAGTGGAAATATGCCAATGAAAAGTACACCCTACCTGGTAGCGTCATTATTGCTGCTTTCACAACTGCCTATGTCCGGTTAGAGTTGTACGATTTACTGGACAGATTATTCTATTATTATAGGTTATTTTTACTTCTCAGCCTGGCCAGTACAATCCTCCTCTGGGTGACTATTTAGGAGAGCTCACCAGTGAGTTAAATCCTGGTTATTATATTACAGAATTTGCCTCAGATGGTCCAAAGACATACGGGTATAAAACAGCACAAGCCAAAACATGTATGAAGGTAAAAGGCATTACCATTAACCACAAAATAGATAAAATTGCAAACCTACAGTTACTAACCAAACTAGTTCAGAATTTTGTGACCATGAAGTTCCTCAAGAGCTACTGGTTCATTGTAATCAGATCCATAGAAATAAACGCTTCATTTTTGAAAACAGACTACTCAGGAAGAAATTCAGAGTGGTGTATAACAATAGGGTTCTCCTAAAAAACTACACCACACGGCCGTATGAATACTAAAAGATTTTGACACACGCCTTCAACACCCCTTTGCTAAAATTCTCAGGTCCGTCCTGTTCCGGTAAATCCTATTATGTAAAAAACAATACTGAAACATTCGAATCACGTTGTCTCATCCTTTTCAAAATGTAATTTGGTTTTATAGTTGCGATGAGCTATCGGCTAAATTTCAGCAGTTAAAATGTATTCAGGGGCTCCCGAAGTCTTTATGTGACGAACTTCTCCTTTTTTGAGAAAATAAATTTGGTCATTATAGATGATCTGATGGAATCGGCCAATGGAAAAGCCATGAAATAGAAAAAGCTTTCACAAAATATACTCATCATCGGTATCTATCATTTACTTGGTTCAAAATGTACTCTTTCAGGGGAAGAAAAGCCGGATGATTAATTTTAATGCCAATTATTACTCTTTAAAAACCCCAGGGACAAATTGCAGATTACTACCTTGGCCTGTTAAATGTATCCTGGTGTGTTAAGTTCTCTTTGGAAGCTTTCGAAGATGCTACAAAATTACCTTATGGCTATCTCTTAGTGGATCTGAAAGCTCAGACCCCCGATGAACTGCAATTAAGAACTACAGTGGTGCTTGAAAGTTTGTGAACCCTTTAGAATTTTCTATATTTCTGCATAAATATGACCGAAAACATCATCAGATTTTCACTCAAGTCCTAAAAGTAGATAAAGAATAACCAGTTAAACAAATGAGACAAAAATATTATACTTGGTCATTTATTTATTTAGGAAAATGATTGAATATTACATATTTGTGAGTGGCAAAAGTATGTGAACCTCTAGGATTAGCAGTGAGTTTGAAGGTGAAATTAGAGTCAGGTGTTTTCAATTAATGGGATGACAATCAGGTGTGAGTGGGCACCCTGTGTTATTTAAACACGTTTGTAGAAGTGTATCATGGCACGAACAAAGGAGATTTCTGAGGACCTCAGAAAAACAGTTGTTGATGCTCATCAGGCTGGAAAAGGTTACAAAACCATCTCTAAAGAGTTTGGACTCCACCAATCCACAGTCAGACAGATTGTGTACAAATGGAGAATTCAAGACCATTGATAACCTCCCCAGGAGTGGTCGACCAACAAAGATCACTCCAAGAGCAAGGCGTGTAATAGTCGGCGAGGTCACAAAGGACCCCAGGGTAACTTCTAAGAAACTGAAGGCCTCTCTCACATTGGCTAATGTTCATGTTCATGAGTCCACCATTAGGAGAACACTGAACACTGAACACTGAACAACAATGGTGTGCATGGCAGGGTTGCAAGGAAAAAACCACTGCTCTCCAAAAAAAACATTGCTCCTCGTCTGCAGTTTGCTAAAGATCATGTGGACAAACCAGAAGGCTATTGGAAGAATGTTTTGGGGATGGATGAGACCAAAATAGAACATTTTGGTTTAAATGAAACGTATTATGTTTGGAGAAAGGAAAACACTGCATTCCAGCATAAGAACCTTAACCCATCTTTGAAATATGGTGGTGGTAGTATCATGATTTGGGCCTGTTTTGCTGCATCTGGGCCAGGACGGCTTGCCTTCATTGATGGAACAATGAATTCTGAATTATATCAGAGAATTTTAAAGGAAAATGTCAGGACATCTGTCCATGAACTGAGTATGAAGAGAAGGTGGGTCATGCAGCAAGACAACGACCCTAAGCACACAAATTGTTCTACCAAAGAATGGTTAAAGAAGAACAAAGTTAATGTTTTAGAATTGCCAAGTCAAAGTCCTGTTCTTAATCCAATCGAAATGTTGTGGAAGGACCTGAAGCAAGCAGTTAATGTAAGGAAACCCACCAACATCCCAGAGTTGAAGCTGTTCTGTACAGAGGAATGGGCTAAAATTCCTCCAAACCGGTGTGCAGGAATGATCAAAAGTTACCGGAAACGTTTAGTTGCAGTTATTGCTGCAAAAGGGGGGGTCACACCAGATACTAAAAGCAAAGGTTCACATACTTTTGCCACTCACAAATATGTAATATTCAATCATTTTTCTTAATAAATAAATGACCAAGTATAATATTTTTGTCTCATTTGTTTAACTGGTTTCTCTTTATCTTCTTTTAGGACTTAAGTGAAAATCTGATGATGTTTTAGGTCATATTTATGCAGAAATGCAGAAAATTCTAAAGGGTTCACAAGCTTTCAAGGACCACTGTAGTCTGTTTCCGCCAGATTGGCCGGTCGTGTTCACCATGAAAAGATAAAAGAAGCTGTTCTAATTCAAAGTTCCATATTTTGTCAGCATGTCTGCCAGAATAAGCAGAAACCTACTCCGTTGGTCTTGTCATCACCGTAAAAATCTTATAAACTCGCCTTAATTTAATTAAAGCTTTGCCCGAAATAGCCTGTAATACTTTAAAAGGCAATATACCTCTTTCACCCAAGCAGTTTAAACAATTCAAGAAGCATAAAACATCTGTCAGAAAAATAAGTGACGGAAAATTAACGTAAACAAAAAGAAATCTATTTTGAACCAGAAAAGAGGCTTTTTTTGGGGTTCATAAGTGTCTCCATACCCTTCATATCCAGTTTATTAGCTTCTAGAGCATAAACGTGGAATACGCTCAGAAATTGTATGTGGTACCGCAGCATCAAATGTCTCCTTTTCAGCAAAAGAGCACCACTGAACTAGACAAGAAAATGAGAAATGTCTTGCAACGCTGTGATATAGGGGCTGCCGAGAAGGTGAAGCTTTACACTTCTATGTTGCAGAGATATCTAACGTTAGTTAAAAAGGCAGATAAAGAAACTAACAGTCTGACACTCATATTACCAAAAGAAGAAAATGCCAAAGGAGAAGTTAGAACAGTTAATGTGTCTGAGGACTGAGTTTTGCATAAGGTTTTGAGAAGTGCACCTGAAAAAGCAACGAAAAAGGATGAATTTTTTTTTCATAAAATGTCTATCAATCCGAATATCACATTTTGGAATAACCGTGGAGAGTTGCTGTTAGAAAGTAAATCTTTGGTCGGTTCCAACATGGTGGATCTGGTGCGTAATCTGACAGCAGCTCATACAATACCGGAGCATAGGAGGCTGCGTGGTTGGAGGGAATTTGTAAACGCCATGGCTGGTTTGAACATTCCATTTTCTTTTGTTCCTAATGATTAAACAAGAACTACTTGAAAGTTTTAAGCCGCCCACTACCCCCCTCCCTGCTCATTATCCTGAAGATAATCCCTACCAACAGAAACAGAGGAAAAAAAGACTGGAATGGACTGCTTATTTGTAAAAATTGTTTTGTTAAATACAATTCTATGTCATTAGTGTTATCATCCTTAAACAGTCTATTGAAATATAAGTCTCTGATCTTTGCATGCAAGAGTACAGATAAAAACGTCCCAGTGAAGGAAGCCATGAACAAATAAATTTAGATACCATAGCATTGTTATTGTTTACATCATCAGAATACTTTTTTATTACAGAGGTATATGGAAGTCCTTTTCCTCACTGATGCAAGAAGAGGCAGTATTGACTGCATGTGTCTAAGAACCAACTTTTAAGCTGACTGTTGTAAATGATTTGCTTAGTTTTTGTTTAAGAAACAGTAAAAGTCATTTGGGAAGTAGATAAAGTCCGGAGGATTTCCATAGGAATCAAACTCCCCTTTCCGTCTTCAGTGACGTAAATCCCTAGCCAGTGTTCTCCAGGTTGGGTTTGACGGTGAGTATTCACTATGAACATGGCTGGCACTACGATATTTTTTTCCAGTAATTGATAACTTCTACACTCATTTGAGTGAAAGGCACAGTAAACAGGTCCAGTTCAGATTTGACACATTCTTCGGATCATTCTGTGTACGAAAGTAATATTCTCTTAAAACTGTCTCTCCTTTTTGCTTGCTTTAGTCTTGTTGTTCTGATGACAACATTTAGAAAATGCTGTAAAAATAGATTGACGGGCCCTCATGCGACCCTTGTTGTTTTGTTTTTCTCATCACCATCAAGCCCACCCTCTCCTGCTTTTCTGGGACTCCACCAGCTGCACTTGATATAGCCCCGGTGATCACATTTTTTACAATATTTTTAGCAGTGGATTTGATGTGGTTTTGCTATGTCAAAGCATTTTTTTAGGAGAGGTAAAGCTCTCCTAAACAACCCCCGAAATACCCACTGCACACCCAACCTACCTGGAAAGGGGTCTCTCTTTGAACTGCCTTTCCCGAGGTTTCTTCCATTTTTCCCTACAAGGTTTTTTTGGGAGTTTTTCCTTGTCTTCTTAGAGAGTCAAGGCTGGGGGGCTGTCAAGAGGCAGGGCCTGTTAAAGCCCATTGTGGCACTTCCTGTGTGATTTTGGGCTATACAAAAATAAACTGTATTGTATTGTATTGTATTGTTGTCGAATTCATAAAAAGACAATAGGTCGCGAATACCTTTGTAATACCGGCAAGGAATGTACTAATATTTTATTTATCCCTGGAGCTGAAATGTAGAATTAGTTATCCGGTTTGTCTATGGTATTCCACATATGTGGGTATTGTATTTCTGCTAGACCAACTTCCCAAGAACCTTCTAGTTCTATGGGTTTAGCAAGCTTTGCTGTGAAATTGGAAATTGTGTTAGGGAAAATGTCTGAGGAAGGGTTTCTGGGCAGAGTCACAAAAAAACTTTTGTGCTCCATCGTATACTGCTAGAAAATGATGATCAGATTTGGGGTGGTGGATTTTATTTCACATCTTGGTTCTCTGGTTTTCAGCTATTATCTTTTTCTGGCCACCCAAGCCATTTGACTAAAATTAATTGTTTCTTATTCTTAACTTTCCTAGCCAGTATCTTCTCAATCCTGTAAATGTCTGTGAAATTGACTTTAATTTTTTGCAATTCGGGGTCTTAAAAGGAGCCTATGATGTCTTCACCTTCGTAATCTTTCAGTTTGTACACAGCCGGTGATCTAGGTACAAGCTCAGAGACGGTAAAGATTTCATCTGAAAATGTTTGTTCATAACCTTTCGCAAAAGGATGGTTTTAGAAACCCTAACTGCATCTCCTACTTTGAACTTAAACAACAGTGGACCCGGGGTGTTAGCGACGTCATAGGTTTTTGAAAACTTTCCAGGAATTTAACGTGTTTACATCAGAAGGAGCCATTTTTATGCTTCAATGATAACTTTTGTTGTAAGAATATACTAGATCCGGGCTACAGACCTTGAGACAGACGGTGGATTTCAGTCTCCAGGGCCGGTGAGTTCTTACCCCGTCTCTGCTGATGGTGGTCAGACGGAAACCTCTCACCTAGCTCCAGGACAACCTTGGGTGAACAAACAAGTTCCAGAGGAACCGATGTCGATTGGACTTTCTGAGACAGATATGGATTGCCTTGATGGTGTGCTGTCTGAAACCTTGAAAAAGGCAGTTGAAAAGTGCAGCTGGTGGAGTCCCAGAAAAGCAGGAGAGGGTGGGCTTGTTAAAGGCTTGTTATTGTCTACTACGACCATAAAAAAGAATGTCAAGGCTGTGATATAAATCATCCTGGCCAGAGAAGGCATACCTGCCTCTTTGAGCCTGAAATTGCTTTCCAACAAGGTCGTTTTCATAAGATTCTGAAGATTTTCTGCAAGTCTTGGCTGAAATGATTGGCAGTGAAAGTTCTGGGGTATTATAATATTTTATTGCCGATTCCCAAAATAGACACAGTGGTTGAAAAGACTGTGGATGAATTTGAAAATACCAGCTCTATTTATGACACTGTAATGCAGTCATTTTATGAAATGGATGAATACTCCTACTCTGTAACCCGCCGTGTGGCAAATGAGTTTTGTAAGCGTAATCTTAATCATGAGAGTCGTATGAATGTGTGGACTAAATATGACCTGGAATTTGATGATATGATAGAACTGGTGAGTCTTTCTGAACCTGAAACCGCAGCAGTCTGAACAATTCAGACTCCTAAATAAATGTTTTCTAAGTTGTTAAGTGGTGTCAGTGTCTGTTTTATCACTGGCGATGGAGCAGGTCTTGGAAAAAACATTATAACTCTGAGAACCCGGGGGCCTTGGGGGGTAAAGAATTCTTGAAAAGAGCTCTCTTGCAAGTGGGGCACCATATTAGGGACCAAGAGGTGTCCGACTGGTTATCAGGGCAATACACCTACATGATACATAAACCGGCCAGAATTCATTTTAAAAGGAATAAAGTGTATGTTTCCAATATAGACGGGCAATGGCAGATCAATCTGGCTGATATGACAAACCTGGCCGAGTATAACCAAGGCTACAAGTATCTGCTGACTTGTATAGATATTCTTTCTAAATATGCCTGGGTCAGGGTTCCGAAAAACAAAACTTTTGTTGTAAGAATATGCTAGATCCGATAATTTACCAATTTAGGTTCTCGTATTATGGAGACGTTCAGCGTTTATATCATTTTCTTCTCTCCGACACAAGGATAAGTCCCGCGCCCGCAGAAAAAAGAAATTGAAAAACATTTTTTAACTCAAGATGTCTTTCTTTCATCGAATGTCTCAAGAGTGTGTGAAATCCGAACTGGACTTGTTTACGGTACCTTATACTCAGACTAGCGCAGAAAAAAGCATCTACATCGAGGTACCCCCTCTCTCAGCTCTATGGGAAGTCGCACCACTGGAGTTTCTGATTACCGGGAACGGGGAAGACTACTTGAACCTGAATAACATGCTTCTACACGTCCAATGCAAAATAATCCAGGCCCCGTGGCCAGGGTGGCCTTTGATAGCCGCCTTTTTTTCACAAGTGGCTATAACATTGGGAGATCGCTTAATATCACAGAGTTCCAGCCTTTACCCGTACAGGGCCCTTTTTTGAGGAATTGTTAAATTACAGCAATGAAACTCTCAAGTTTCAATTTGCGTCGGGTCTTTTTTTACAAAGACATGGCCAACGAACATGAAAACACTGCCTTGGACGGACCGAATGAGGGATTCAAAAAAAGTAATGGATATACGGTGCAGGGTAAAACAGTAGAACTCCTTGGGCCTATTCATTCCGACCTATTTTTTCAAGAAAAATTAATTCTAAATGGGTTGGACGTCAGAATAAAAATGGTACGGTGCAAAAATGAATTCTGTCTGATGTCCGGAGATGCTGAGCGTTACGAAGTAAACATTTTATCCGCCGCTCTTTTTGTCAAGAAAGTTAAAGTTTCTGCGGCAGTGAAAATAGGGCACGCCCAGGCTCTCACCACCACCAATGCCATGTACCCCGTAGAAAGAGTGAATATGAAAGTTCTCAGTATGCCAGCTGGGATACGAGTGAGCAATCAGGAGAACCTGTTCTTGGGACTAATACCCAAGTACGTGGTCCTAGGTCTAGTGGATAATGATACCTTTTCAGGGGATTAGGCCAGAAACCCCTTCAATTTCAAACATAACCATGTGGAGTTCCTGGTCTTGTATTTGGACGGAGAGCAGATTCCAGCCAAACCATTTCAACCTGATTTTGATAATGACATCACAGCTCGAGAATATTACAACCTCGTATTGGCCTCTGGAAAGCATTTGAAAGACCTGCCTCTACTCTAGCCATCAACTGCTCTGAATTCTCCCAGGGATACACCCTCTTTGCCTTTGATTTGATCAAGAATGTGGAGACCATTTCACATTGATGAAAACCGGAACATGAGATTTGAAATCTGCTTTCGACAGCCCCTACCCCATACTGTGAATCTAATAGTGTACGCTGTCTTTGACAACATTATTGAAATAAACCAGAGAAGAAACATACTTTATGATTACTAAAAAAGCATGAACACCCTACAGATCAACGAACTCCTGTCCAATAATCCGTACACAGAAAATCAACTGTCAGAAAAGATACTTAGGGATCTCCCGACCATGATCATCATCAATACTCACTGTCAAAATCAACCTGGAGAGCACTGGTTGGCGATATCTCAGAGAAGACGAAACTGGAGAATTTTTTGATTCCTACGGAGCCCCACCAGACTTTATCTATTTTCCTGAGGAAATATACAGCTTTTTAAACAGAAACTGTAAAGACATTATTCACCATACCCGTCAGCTTCAAAGTTGGTTTTCTACTGTCTGCAGACAACATTGTATTTTTTTCCTGCATTACAGAGGGAGAGGACGTTCTTATAAAGAGGTCATGAACCTGTATTTTAATGAATTCACCAACAACGATGATATGGTTCAAAAATTTGTCAACACCTTGTCTAAGAACACTTCTAGAGGTTTACAAGATCATCCCAGTATGCAAAGTTCTATGCCCTGTAATTATCTCAAGTTTCACATTAGATCAATCATATTTGTATCGGGTAACGGTTCTCCACGAAACACAAACTCTCCCAAGCCATTCCAGTAGGTTGTATTAGGGTGATGCGACATTTTCTGTAAAATAATTCTGGTATATTTCTTTGATTTATCCGGAGCACTTTTCAAAATCTCGTCGTACACCCTTTCTTCTGGGGTACTAGGAGCCTCTTTGAGTGCTCCCGACGGCTCCTCCTTGCTCTCGGCAGGCAGCAATAACGTCAGAGAACCGGATTCTTTATCTGCTTTTTTCACAAAGGTTAGGTATCTTTGCAAGACGGTCATATAAAGTTTTACTTTTGCATCGGCGCTGAAGTCACCGCGTTCAAGTATGAGTTTCATTTGTTTATCCAGTTCACTTTCTGTAGCGCTTAAAAGGTCGTTGGAAGTTGGGGCTTTCTGATGCCATTGAGCTATTTGTTGTTGAGGGACCAGGTACATCTTGTGCGTGTATTCCATATTTATAATCTCGATCCTATTAAACTAGTTATGAAAGGAATGGCCGTGCTTAATAGGGCCCCAAGAAACCCTCCTTTCTGATTTAAAAGGGCTTTTTTCTTTTTAACGGTGAGTTTTTTATTGACGAGTTTTTTAACGAAGCAACGATGCTTCTTCAGCAACTTGAACTGTCTGGAAGTCAGGGGTACATGGCCTTTTAAAGTATTGAGAGCTATTTCAGCCAGAGCGTAAATGAAATTGTCTGGAGCCTCACTCAACAGCACTTTTCTTTGGCAACAGGAAACCCTATGCACGGTCTTGAGCAGAGGGAGATTTCTTTTTATTCTGCACGACATGCCGGCTCTTTCTCAAATACTCGGAAAATCGCACGTCTTTATCTTTTCACGACATACGCTACAGGCCAGTCGGGAGGAAACAATCCGGTATGTAAACAAAATTCATCACGCATCTGGGCTTTCAGATCCACCAACAGATAACCGTAAGGGGGCCGCGTAGCGTCCTCAAAGGCCTCGGGACACTCTGAACTTCGGTGTAACCATCTAGATAAAAGGATCCCATCCTTACTTCACCGTGATTCAGGGCGTGCCGAATGTTTATTTTTTCCTTCTCGGAAAGAAACATTAGCCATTGCATAGAAGCATTAGAATAAGCTTTGTGAGTGCTTTTGTAATGATCACTGGGAATGAATCCGATTGCATTATCAGGCATGCAGTTTTGTCTGTACATGGACAGGCGGAGAGAAGCTAGGGTCATACACTGAAAAGGATCAATATTACCGATCCTGAGCACTTCCTCTCTAAATTTCATGCACACCATTCTCAAAATAACCACGTCGTTTCGACAATAGTATGACATTTCTTGTCTAAAGTTGAAGGTACCGCTTTTAATCAAGTTGTACCAAGACAAAAACTCCTCTCTTTCCTGGCTCATCATGTATTGAAAGCCGTAATATTTAGGCTCGGGGTACGGTCTGATGTAATTTTGATTTTCAGCGGTGTTAAAGAAATGGGGAAAGTACCCTTTTTTAACCCTGGAATCCCAGGGCTTTGGGCATACTGCTCAATTTCATAGGTAAGAAGTTCAACGAGTCGATAAATCTCAAGTTATAATCTTCTTCTATAAAGCACATTAGTTTACAGCCCTGAGATGTAATAAACAGAGTTTGTCTGTTCTTGACGAGATATTTCATGAGGAAATAGCCGTCATATCCCTTAGAATTGTGAGCGATTAACGTGTAATTTTGGTATTTCGGGCATCGATATCTGTGGAAGAACTTTGCTACGCAGTCCTCACTGGATCGACTCCACGATTGACCGTTCCAATGCATGCAGTGGATATAATTGGGGATGTGGGTTCCATCATCTTGATGGCACTCAAAATCGTAGAACACGTACTTTTCGTGGATCGGTCTTTGCGGTAAGCTTTGAATAAAACACTGATGATTTTCATCTGACTCTTTCACGACAGCTCTACAAACTCGGCAGTGTTTGGGTCGACACTTGTCAGGTTTTGACTCGGCATTCACAACGTATTTCTGGTTGCAGAGAGCTCAGACTTTATGAGTATCGCGGATGCTTTCAGACCGACACGTCTTTTGATTAAATTTACGCGTTTTGTGGAGTTTGAAGCAAAACCTTGATCGACAGAAACGACAGCAATTGGAACATCGAAAAGCCTCCCCGTCAACCCATCGACAGTCTGTAGATAAACAGACGTAACAGTGCTGCTCGCAGCTATGTCGTGACGGGTTAGAATATCCCGTATAGCAGAAATCGCAGATATAGGAAAAACCCAGAAAGCCTTTTAGATTCAAAATACTGTAATAATGCTCATGGTGCAAAAACAAGAATGCCGTCTTTGGTTTTCGGCCCTGGGACACATCAAATTTTAATAGAGCGCTAGTGTTTGGTGCCCGGTACCAGACGATAATTTTAATACCCATGAGCCTCTCAAATTTTTCTACATCTGAAAACGTTACTTTCTGATCAGTTGATAACCCGATCCTGACGTGCAGTTGACGAGCCTCTCGTTCACACAATTTCTGATTGTTTCTGAACCTAGCATTTAATACAGCCAGCAAACCCCTGGCAAAACAGCACTGATCATCCGGGTTGATCCATAGGTGCTTCCGTTTCTTTTGAACGATTATATGATTGAAAAGGGTCAAGGCTTTATGCCTAGGACCCCATCCACCAGACGGAACCCTGACTACCTGAACGATTAGCGTCAGACTGGAATCAGCTAAAATAGTGGTGTGACTCTGGAGAAGTAATTCAATTTGATTAAAAAAGTCCTCCACAGAAAGCATGGCCGTAGGGGTTAGGGAAAAAACACTGAGGTTGAAAGATTCGGCACGTATTTCTAGTTGCACTAGGTCCTGAGGATTCAAAGTGTTCGTAAAACTGTCTAATATTTGCTGAAGGGTCTCGTGTATATGATTAAAAACTTCGGCGAATGAAGCAAGTGTGTAGGCCTCAGAAAAATTGAAGCAGTGTCTAATCTCGATATTGTTAAATTTTGGACGCTCCGTTATAGACAAATTATTTAATCGAGAAGTAGAGGGTTGTGGGGAGCTTACTGGCAGCTCTGGAGACAATGGATTCACCATATGCGAAGTAGATGGCTGTGGAGAGTTTACTGATGGGTCTGGAGACGAAGGATTCTCCATATGCGAGGTAGTTGGTTGTGGAGAGTTTACTGACAGCTCTGGAGATGAAGGATTCTCCATATGCAAGGTAAATGGCTGTGGAGAGTTGGTTTTGAGACCAAAGTTTACCCCGGATGAATTAGTCACTCCTGATCCTGTCTAAGGATGCCGGGGTGAATTATCCGACTCTGTTAAGGCATCAACAGGCGAGTGTTAAAGACGGGCCTTACTGGGCCCTGAGGTACCTCAGGTACAAGGCTGTCTTACAGGGTCAGTCAACATGGCTGAGTTGTCGACCGGTAACTGCTGAAGTGGGGCTCTAGTAGTCCCTGAGGTACCTGATGTACACGATGTACGTGAGACCCCTGATATCCTTGAGGTAGAAGGTTATGGGGATTTTACACTTGTGTCTAGGGCATTAGGCTGTTGTGAAGGGATTGAAGACGTTCTGGCCTCAGAAGAGGTATTCTTCAAAAGCTCCAGCAGAGCGTTAACTATGGATATTTCATCAGAATTTAGAACCTGGAGTGAATTTTTAATGAGGTCAAAATTGTCGATCGGATGTGGTATGGGGAATGGTAATTGAACAATTTCAGGAGATCGTGGAGGTGTGGGGATTTTAGGGGGCTTTATAGAATATTTGAGGTTATCAGGCATCTCTTTTAATAGTCTCAGGTTTTCACTGGACGCCCTTTGAGAAACTGTTTCATTCTGTAAAGGATTTTCGTCTACAAAAAACAAAATGAATACAATCTTTGAAGCAACAGTCTACACACTCTCACACACACTCTCTCACACACACACACACACACACACACAGAGGCACAAGTACAAAATGCATACGCTCTTTAAAATAACATTTCTTACTTCCAAGGAGGGGGCAGACATCCATCAAATGGCTCTTGACAGTTTCCTGGGGCAAGCAGGTGGGTGTGGGGTGGGAGTGGGTTCAAGGAGGGGCAGACATCACTCAAACGGCTCTTGACAGTTTCCTGAAGCAAGCAGGTGGGTGTGAGGTGTTGGCGGGTTCAAGGAGGGGTCAGACATCCATCAAACTGCCCTTGACAGTTTCTTGGGGCAAGCACGTGGAGTGGGCGGGTTCAAGGAGGGGGCAGACATCCATCAAAATGCCCTTGACAGTTTCCTTAACCAATCAGGTGCGGGTTCAAGGAGGGGTCTGGGCGGGGACAGGGTGTCCTTCACCAATCCACAGCCAGGGGGTGGGGCCTCCCTTCGCATCCACCAATCATGTGCAAGGGGGCGGGGTCAAAGGGGCAGTAATCATTTTGATTGACAGTTTGACAGAAGCCACATGGCTTATACTACTGACCGGCCCAGCTATCAATGGCTTCTAGGAACTCAGCTTAGGTAGGGTAGTTGGTTGAAGACATCTCGGTCACTTTAATGTAATCTATGAAATAAAGGACACTGTATTTCCACTCACTTAGAGTTGGGTGTTTTCCAATTTTCTTCCTCCTCCTCCGAGCTTGAATTATTCAATATGAAAATCTCCTTTTCTGAAAACAATGGCTTCAGTTTCCTTTTAATACTTTTCATTTGGTCAGAAAGTTTTCCTTTATGAATAGCCTAATCAATATTTGTAATAAGAGATTTAAAAGTCCAGTGTTTTACAGAAAATTTCACTTCATTGTTCCTTTATCTCATTTTCTTGATACTCATCCCCCTCTTCATGCCCGTCCCCTTTATATTCAGGAACGATAGGCTCCTTCTTGGAAACCACCACCGTGAGATGTCCCAGAGCATTTTGTTACTTCTACTTGTCTCAAAGTACAATCAGAATCGATGGTTCCGTAACTCAAGCATTCTGGAAACCCTGTTTGTTTTCATTTTCTTAGGAGCATTCACAAGACTGTCATTTCTATACGTTTTGCTTTTTGTAGCGTTTTCAGTAAATGGCTAGATTTTTATACAAGAACTCGTCTCCTCCACTAACCATATAAGCCGTTAGAGACGAAGACATACCTCCTGGGTGTGGGAATTGGTAACGTTATAAGGGTTTGGTTTACAAAAGCCTCTCCCCTAAAAGGAGGGATTTAGATATTATCAATTCAGTTGCCCAACCCCCATATTAACCTCCCCACCCATGGGGGTAATTTTCATAATTCATATTTTCATAATTTGGGGTGGGGCTTAAGGTCATCAATCATCCATTTGCCAATATCTTTCTGGTATACTACTGTTGTTCTACTCATGTGCAAACAACAGACTAACTTTTTTAAAAAGATATCAGTGCTGTGGTTTTTCCATGTGGGAACAAACATTCAGTTTTGAGTCAGAGGTACAGAAAGAGGATTTGGGATCATTGCTGCACATCACTCATGAGGGTACCTGGGATTGTCCTCTCTGGGCCATTTCTGATGCTTGGTTAATACCTTATTTATATAAAATGTAGTATTCAAGCATCATAAATTGTCCAGAGAGGATGTCCAGTTGAGGCTTTTAGTCACTGGTTTCCCTTAATGCCTGTTTGAAGACTTTCTTTGCAGAGTTTTGCCTTTCCTACATCGACAATTTCACCAAGGTCCTCTCAGACAATAAAGCTAAGGTAATTAGTCAGCTTTGTCTCTTAAAACATTTGTTTAGAAAATTCAAACTTAGCCAAGCTGGCTCCTGAACTAACATACAATATTTATATGAATTTTAAAGTCACGTGTAACCAATATATGTATTAAAAATGGTAAATGGCAAGAGATTCATGTCATTGTCTAAACTAATGCCAGCCCGTGACTTGTAAACCAACCTTACATTGCTTCAGTATAACGTTTTGGAAGGATTAAGCTTTGGGGGCTGAATGGCCTGTTCTTGTCCAGACTGTCCTAATGTATATATAGGACAGTCACTTGTTCTGTGTTAAGAGTTATAACTAGTTAAGACTATAACTAGTCACTTGTTCTGTGTTAAGAGTGATGATGGTGATGCTGATTTAAACAATCTACATAGCTAGAGTATAAACCTATTAGGTGAAACCACTGAAGGACTGTCAAATCCTATGGATGTACACTCAGCGTTACAGTAACGCACCACAGTCTGCCTAAATGGTCCACACAAAGCAGTGTAAACATGACTAACTTGGGGCATCTTGAAATGGCAATTAACACTCCGATACATGTCGTGCTCTTCCAAGCCCTTAAATGTGGCTTTATTAAATACTAGAGCATTAACCACTCAGAATTATTACATTAACAATCTTATTAGTGACAGGAAAACAGACTCTTACATTGGGTGAAATGTGGCTGAGTTGTAACTGTGCAGCAATGTTAAGTGAAGTGGTGCCTACAAATTAGTTTTGTTCATCCAGTTTGCTGAGATAAAGGCAGTGTTGTGGTGAATGTTTTCTCAATCAATTTAAACTGTAAAGATGCCAGCTTTTGTTGTATCCTGTTTTTCAAGGAGTGACATATTCTCTTGTATTTACTGTTAACATTTCGGAGGTCTATAATGCATCTTTCATTGAGCTCTCTTCGAACTGGAATTAAGATAGGTTACACAATTAAAGAACAATTTGAACAACCAAGTTTGATACATGAAACAAGAAAAAGTAAGGGCTCGTTTATACTTCATACTTAGAACGCGTACATGCACGCATCATGGCTGCCATGCATTTCCAGCGTTCATTTGATGCGTCCTCTGAGCAGGTCCTCAAAAATGAATGCAACGTGTGCACGAGTTACAGTACCAGCAAAAAGTGGGAGGGCGCTGTGTGTTCAATTTAGAACGTGACGTCAGAGTTTTTGTTTAATCAACATGGCGCTTCAAGAAAGATGATGGAGGAGGTGAGAAACACGCGTGTCAGAACAGCTGGCATCAAATCGCCAGGTCTTTGGAAGTAGATATCGAAACGTGTAAGATGAAGTGGAAACAAATTCGGGACAAATACATTTCTGCAAGGCGGAATATGGCCAGGAAAAGAAGTGGCGATTTGGCCGATTCTATGTTTTGTCCTGAGATCGTCAGGCGTCTTGCGTGGCTGCATAACTTCATGACCCATTGTACAACCAACACAAATTTTAATACTGTGGTAAGTGTTAAAACTTTGTGTTTAACATATAGTGTATGTTATAGTGTATAATATACTATACTTTATGTTACTGTGATGCTTAGCTATCATCACCTAATCACGGAGCAATTTTCTGTTAACTCTGTTTTCTTCATGTATACTATCCTAATCATTTACCTTTTATCAACGTGATATATTTACACATAAGTTGTGTATGCAGGCAGTGTGGCGTTGTGGGTTTCAACTTCAATCCATTACATTGTGGGTTCAAATCCCAACACTGATACTGTGTGACCAAAATCAGGTCACTTCACCCACCTGCGCTCTGACTGGAAAAGCAAAAGAAATGTGACCAACAGTATTTAAAAGTTAGAGATCTGTGAGATCTGTTCAGGTGGTTTGTGGGAAGTGCCTGTGACGATGTGGGTTCTGGCTCCACGCACCCATCTGATTTTTGGAAGCCCTTGAACCCAACACCGTCGGTAATGTCACCGATGACCTAGTCAGTGTAGGCAATAACTGAGCAAGGGGAAGGTAAAAAGTGCAAAAGTGCTTTTATTAAAAAGAGTCAACAAAACAGGTGTTCAAAATAAATAAAGTGTAGTGTTCCAGATTCTTCATTAAATAAATAAATAATCCTTAAGACAAAGTAGAGGTAAAAACCAATAAATAGAAAAAAACACAATCCTTAAAAACCAGTGGTTAAAATGTTTCTATGGAAGCAGTCTTTAAAACAACAACAACAAGTCCGGTGCTTTTCTGTTAGCGTCTCACCTGCTTATCCCGTTTGGGCTTAGCAGCAGGCAAGACGCTCTCTGCAGCTGCATTCCTCTACACACACACACACGAGACTGGAGACCTCCCGATCCCTGGCTCCGGTCTGGCACTCATCCCAGTCCCCGAGACTTGATTTCCACCAACGGCCAGGTCGCCTACGTTGGGGACTCCACCACCAAGCCTCCCGACTTCCGTTGCCTTTCCACGGCCTTCTGCGGCTCGTCGCTTTCCCTTTGTCACTCCCGCTACCTGGTCGCTCAGCGGGAGCAACAACAACTCCAACACCTGGGTGTCGGCCTAACACCCAGCTTCCTCGCAGCTGCCCTCGAGCGCTCGTGTGTCTGTCTCTCCTGAACCACCTGCTTCCTCGCTCCCTGTAACCTCCGTCCTCTTTTACTTTCTTTTCTGTTTTTTTCTCGATCTTTTCTTTTTCTTTCCTGCTCTGACTCGCACTTCTTTCTTATAACGCGAGGGGCCATAGCAAATTAGCCACGGGAGCAATCACGCATGTGGGCAGTCCCTCACCTGTGCACTCGGTGAGAAACGCCCACACTACGGATTGTCCCGCGGCCTGCTATGGTCCAAAGCCCCCTCGCTAAACTGCCGCGAGAGCGGTAATTATTTATTTACAAAAAATGGCCTTTATTCCACGAACTGTGGACCCACTATACCACAGTGCCATGGAGCTAAACTGGCTGTGTTGTCGCTCTTCCTCGATCCAAGCTGCTGAACCTCATGAGAGCAGAGGGCAAACCAGGACTGTGGGAGGTTGTTCTTGTCAGTATGTCTGTTAGTGAGTTTTCATGGTTATCAAAGTTTTTGTAGTGTACATAATTTATATTGTTTTAGCTTCTGTGTTTTAACTGGGTCTGTTTGTTTATGTTCATTGTGCTTTTCATGTTTCATGTCTTTAACAGGTGTGCAGACCTTCAAATATTAGAAAATAGTGCTGAGTGTCTGTGGCAGTGAATTTTCATTAATGAGTTTTGTTAGTGACAGTTTGTGTTCAGTGGATTTTAGAACACTCAGGGTTTATCTCCTTATATTGTATAAATGTTCTCATTGTCATCTGTCAGTTTATATATTACTATAGTCCTGAATGGATGGGATCTTGGTGGGTTCATTGCATAACTATTTGAAGTGTCTGCATTCTGGGGTGCTCATTGAGTGTTATCGTTCTGTCAGACTCTAGATTTTCTGTTTGTCTCTTAATGAGCAACAATCTCCTGTTTTATTTGTTTGATTCTTGTGTGGCATGAGGCTTTGTGAGTAGAACTTGTCACTCATCTTTGTATCGTCTCTCTGTGTAATGAGTTTCCAGTTATGAAATTGTATAATATGTATTCATGATCTTAGATCTTTTGTCTGTTTTGTGCTGCTGCATCTTACCTGCTTTGGTAGTCTGGGGTTTGAAGGGACCCCTGAATCCAGCTATAGCAGTTTTTTTCTGATGGTTCAGCCCACCAAATCTTGGCCATTCCAGTAGCCATACTTAAGCTAGTGCTGCTCCCACAGCCTGTCGCCAAGGAAGACTGAATAACTTTTCAAACATGGGGCTTTATCTACCTCACACATGCTGTTCTTTTTATTCTGGGTAACAGAACGCAATGAATGGTGATCACATCCCTTCTAGAGTAGGTAGTGGCATACCTGCAGTCTGGACACTTCTAATTGAATTTACCAGCATGGGTGGTCCTTCCAGTCTTGCTCCAAAGATCAGTCTTCTAAGCTCCTTTACCATGACAAAGTGGTAGACCTGTGGGGGTGGTAGAAGATTTCAGCTCCTAAAAAATGGATTCATTTTTTCTTGTATATCACTAAAGGAGTTTAGCTACAGGACTTGTCTGCTCACCTCCTCATGTGGGGAATTCATTGATTTAATTGCACAATAACCTACCATGATGTCGGTCATGGTGACCTTCCCTTGTCTATGCTCCAGTTCAGCTGCCACAAAACATGATCGGGGGAAAAATGCAGATCACAAACTGATGAAGCCCTGCTTTTCTAAGTTTTACAGTAATTTAGTTGCAGTGCTCCTTTATGCAGGTATTACAGTAGTTCAGCCAACTTTTTTTTTTTTTTGCTTTTGCAGCAAACCACCACTCGCTACTCTTCATTTACATTGCAAGAAGTGTTTTCTCAGTGAATAAAATGTTGTTGGTATATTGTTAATATCAAAATGGAGTTAAACTCCAAGTACTGCAAATGGAGATGCAGTCATCCTGTCCAACTAAACAAACTGCAAGAAAAGCTACTTTAAAGGACAAGATAAAGTCTGAATTCCTTAAATTAAAATGGACACCACTTGAGGATGGACAGCAAGCTTGTTTATAATGCTGTAGCTTACGCTTTACTAAGCAAAACTGTCAAACTCAACTTTTCTTTGTTCAGTTAACAATAGGCTTTATTAAGATTTGTACTGTTGCTGTGTCACACAGCATGTTTTAGTAAGAAACAAGTACTATATAATCCATCCATCCATTATCCAACTCACTATATCCTAATTACAGGGTCACGGGGGTCTGCTGGAGCCAATCTTAGCCAACACAGGGCACAAGGCAGGAAACAAACCCCGGGCAGGGCGCACACACACCCACACACCAAGCACACACTAGGGACAATTCAGGATCGCCAATGCACCTAACCTGCATGTCTTTGGACTGTGGGAGGAAACCGGAGCACCCAGAGGAAACCCACGCAGACAGGTTTGACCACCCTAACCCACTTTCACCTCGGAGTACTGCACCCTCCACCCATCCTTCTGCTGATACCAGCATAGGATAGACATCCCCACCCATAATTACAGAAGCACAGGTGAGCAGAGAGCTGAGGAGACTTTGTGCCAGCAAAGCAGCGGGTCCAGATGGAGTATCGCCACGACTGCTGAAGGCCTGTGCGCTGGAGCTGGGGAGTCCTCTACAGCGCATCTTCAACCTGAGCCTGGAACAGGGGAGAGTCCCGAGGCTTTGGAAAACATCTTGTATCACCCCAGTCCCAAAGGTATCACGTCCTAGTGAGCTGAATGACTTCCGTCCTGTCGCTCTGACGTCACATGTGATGAAAACCATGGAGCGGCTGCTGCTTCACCACTTGAGGCCATAGGTCTGCCATGCCCTCGACCCGCTGCAGTTGCATACCAGGAGAAGGTGGGAGCGGAGGATGAAATCATCTACGTGCTACTCCGATCCCTCTCCCACTTGGGCAGCGGCAGTGGTGCAGTAAGAATTATGATTCTGGACTTCTCTAGCGCCTTCAACACCATCCAACCTCTGCTCCTTAGGGACAAGCTGACAGAGATGGGAGTAGCTTCATATCTGGTGGCATGGATCATGGACTATCTTACAGACAGACCTCAGTATGTATGTTTCGGGAACTGCAGGTCTGACATTGTGGTCAGCAACACAGGAGCACCGCAGGATACTGTACTTTCTCTGGTCCTGTTCAGCCTATACACATCGGCCTTCCAGCACAACTTGGAGTCCTGCCACGTGCAAAAGTTCACTGATGACACTGCTATCGTGGGCTGCATCAGGGGTGGGCAGGAGGAGGAGTATAGGAACCTAATCAAGGACTTTGTTAAATGGTGCGACTCAAACCACTTACACCTGAACACCAGCAAAAACAAGGAACTGGTGGTGGATTTTAGGAGACCCAGGCACCTCCTGGACCCCGTGATTATCAGAGGAGACTGTTTGCAAAGGTACAGACCTGTAAATACCTGGGAGGGCAGCTGGACTGCCAATACTGTGCAAGAGAGGACAGAGCTGACTATACTTCCTTAGAAGACTGGTGTCCTTCAACATCTGCAATAAGATGCTGCAGATGTTCTATCAGACTGTTGTGGTGAGTGCACTCTTCTACGCGGTGGTGTGCTGGGCAAGCAACATAAAGAAGAAAGACGCCTTATGCCTGGACAAACTGGTGAGGAAAGTAGGCTCTATTGTAGGCATGGAGCTGTAGGCATGGAGCTGGACAGTACGACATTCGTGGCAGAGTGACGGGCGATGAGCAGGCTCCTAACAGCAATATCATCTCCAGACAGAGGAGCAGCTTCAGCGACAGACTGCTGTCACTGTCCTGCTCCACTGATAGACTGAGGAGATCGTTCCTCCCCCACACTATTCGACTCTTCAGTTCCACCCGGGGGGGGGGTAGATGTGGGTAAATGTTAACATTATTCAAAGTTATTGTCTGTTTTTACCTGCATTCTTATTACTCTTTAATATTGTTTTTGTATCAGTATGCTGCTGCTGGAGTATGTGAATTTCCCCTTGGGATTAATAAAGTATCTATCTATCTATCTATCTATCTATCTATCTATCTATCTATCTATCTATCTATCTATCTATCTATCTAT
>JANRMT010062814.1:131591964-131603255 GCA_026402145.1 Polypterus bichir lapradei
TGGTTTAGATACATTGGTTGAGATATATATAAATTGGTTTGCATAGATCCGTTCTGATATATATACATTGGTTGAGATACATCCGTTCAGATATATACATTGGTTTGAATACATCCGTTCAAATATATACATTGGTTGAGAGATATATATTGGTTAATATACATTGGTTTCGATATATATATTGGTTTAAATAAATTGGTTTAGATATATACATTGGTTCAGATACATCCGTTTTGATATATATATTGGTTCAGATAGATCCGTTCAGATATATACATTGGTTGGGATTTACGGGCAGGCACAACGCAGCCACCCATGTTTAGCATCTCCCTTTCGCTTCATCATTGCTTCAACACTGTTGTAATTATTGTGCACATTTTATACAAGTAGCATATGTTTGTCTGTTGCGTTATGTTTCGTAAGCCCTCTTGGTTGGGGGTCCTCGATTTCAAAGTACTTTTTTTCCTCTTCGCCTTGTTCTGTCCCGCCATGGCTCATTGTACCCGCCTCACTAGCTCCCTCTTTTCCCACCCATGACAGATTCTACTCAAAAACAGAGTTACCAGAAAACATTGATCGCAACCACAGTACATCCCATTTTTTCACCTCATGAGACGCTGGTTTATCATTGGCGGAAAGCCGCCCGGTGATACCTGTTATTCCATATTGGCAGCATTTCATTAAAGGGCGATCTGCTTCAGCAAGGAACTTAGTCCTATTTGCTGAAAGGATGTTATGGAGGAAAACACTGGAGTTGCTCTGTTTCATTAAATGTTGATCAGGGATCAAAATGACCAGAATATTCCCGCTTCACAAATAACTGATGTCTGTTTTTATTATAAAACTGAGAAAACCACACACACGCGCGTACACAACACATTCTTACTGCTCAAAGCAATTTGTAAAAATAAATAAATAAAATAACAGAAAGGAAGCCCCTCAGACACAAACCAGTGATCATTTAACTGCGAGTTCCTGTTAGATATGCGCATTATAATTTTGAACACTATTTTAAACTGTCATAAATAAATTATATCAAAAAGGTTTTTTAAAAAGCCAATCTGAAGCAAAGAGGGTAAGTAATAACTATTTTCTTTTGTAAGTCAATCAAAAATGCTTAAGCCTAAAAAAAATCGTCCTGTCAAAATAAGAGAATCTTTCGCCTTGTTGACGTGAATCATCTTTAAATGAAATGCTGCCAATAACGAATAATAGAAATCACCGCGCTGCTTTCTAACTTTTATGAACTAAAGTTTTACTAGGTGAAAAAAATGATCGCCCGTGACAGATACACTTAATCAGTAGTGTGTGCAACCCACGATTTGTCAGTTTGAGTGTTTGTGTTGTGTACGTGCGTGTGTGTGGTTTTCTCAGTTTTACAATAAAAACAGACATCAGTTATTTGGGAAGCTAGAATATTCCATTCATTCTGATCACTGATAAACATTCAGAAGAAAACAGCGCTATTCCAGTGTTTTCCTCCATAACATCCTTTCAGCAAACAGGGCTAATGCCCTTGCTGAAACAGATCGCCCTTTAATGAAATGCTGCCAATACGGAATAACAGAAATCACCTGGCGGCTTTCGGTCAATGATAAACCAGCATCTGTTTAGGTGAAAAAATGGGAGGTACTGCGATTGCTTTCAATGCTTCCTGGTAAGTCAGCTTTTGAGAAGAATCTGTTTTATGGGGTGAAAAAATATATCGCCCTTGACAGATACGCTTAATCAGTAGTGTGTGCGACCCACGATTTGTGAGTTTGAGTGTGTGTGTTGTGTACGCGGGTGTGTGTGGTTTTCTCAGTTTTACAATAAAAACAGACATCAGTTATTTGTGAAGCGGGAATATTCTGGTCATTGTGATCCCTGATCAACATTTAAAGAAACAGAGCAACTCCAGTGTTTTCCTCCATAACATCCTTTCAGCAAATGGGATTAAGTTCCTTGCTGAAGCAGATCGCCTTTTAATGAAATGCTGCCAATATGGAATAACAGGTATCACCGGGCAGCTTTCCGCCAATGATAAACCAGCATCTCATGAGGTGAAAAAATGGGATGTACTGTGGTTGCAATCAATGCTTTCTGGTAACTCTGCTTTTGAGAAGAATCGGTCATTGGTGGGAAAAGAGGGAGCTAGTGAGGTGGGTACAATGAGCCGGGGCGGGACGGAATGAGGCAAACAGGCGGGTATCTATGTGAGTGTTTTAAATAATGAAAGGAAAAAAAGTGCTTTGAAATCGAGGACCCCCAACCAAGAGGGCTTACAAAACAAAACGCAACAGACAGGCATATGCTACTTGTAATTATTGTGCACATTTTATACAACAGTGTTGAAGCAATGATGAAGCGAAAGGGAGATGCTAAACATGGGTGGCCGCGTTGTGCCTGCCCGTAAATCCCAACCAATGTATATATCTGAACGGATCTATCTGAACCAATATATATCAGAACAGATGTATCTGAACCGATGTATATATCTAAACCAATCTATTTAAACCAATATATATATATATCGAAACCAATGTATATCAACCAATATATATCTCTCAACCAATGTATATATTTGAACGGATTTATTCAAACCAATGTATACTTTATATCTGAATGGATGTATCTCAACCAATGTACTGTATATACTGTATATCAGAACAGATCTATGCAAACCAATTTATATATATATATCTCAACCAATGTATGTATCTGACCGGATGTATGCAAACCGATGTATCCGAACCGATATATATCTATCTTAACCAATGTATATATTTACGAACCAATCTTTTTTTCCCCGAACGGCCCCTCATAATATACACATACATATATACATATATGTATATACACACATACATATATGTATATACACACATACATATATGTATATATGTATATACACATGCATGCATGCATGTGTATATACATATATACTGTCAGGCATGCACGAGTAGGAGGTCGCGGACGGACCTGAAACCGCTTCGAAGGACGTTCGCCGGTAGGGAATGGCGGGGTACTAACCTTTCTGCTCTCTCTTCTAGGAAAAAAGACGCTCCGCCATCATAACCTGACCGCAGTACGTCCACTTCCGCCCTTCCTCCGCCATCTTCCCTGACGTCAGCAATCCCGTCATCCCTCACGCCTCCTTCCCAGCATTCCTCCACTTCTGGCTCCTCCTATATAAAATGGCCGCCGACGCCTGTGAAGGCGTCGCGCATATGAACGATTTTTGTTTGTATATTTTTGACCTGTAAAAATTGATTTTTGTTTACAGAATACGGGGCCGGAAACCCCAACCCTTTATGCTGTGTCTTTCATTTATTTTTACAGTGGCGCAGTCGGCAGGATACTGCACCGAAGAAGACAAAAAATGACCGAAAGGCAGGACCTCAATACCGTGCTGCAGGGCATGAATGCCCAGATCCAGTCCCTGCAGCAAGCACAGGCCGCTACAACCCGGGAACTGGAGGCCGCGAAGGCGAAACTCACGGAAGCCGAGAGGGTAAGGGCCGACCCGCCTCGTCCAAAACCTCCGTCCCTTGTCCTGATGACGGAGGCGGACGACATCGAGTCCTACTTAGGGATCTTTGAAAGGACGGCCACCCGGAACGAGTGGCAGCGGTCCGAGTGGGCGTCCATTCTGGCGTCCTACCTGAAGGGGCCCGCACAGCGAGCCTATTATGACCTCCCTGAGGAGGAAGCCGCGGACTATAAGCTCCTGAAACAGGAGATCCTGGCACACTACAAGATCACGCCGAGCCAGCAGGCGAGTGAATGGCGGAGCTGGCAGTTTGACCCTGAGAAGCCGGCCCGAGCGCAGGCCTTCGATTTCTGGGGAAAGATGGGGCGGTGGCTGCGGCCCGAGGGTCCCCAAGCCCGGAAGGTCGTGGAGCAGGTGGCCTGTGAGGGCCTGGTCAATGCACTGCCCAGCTCCCTCGCCCAGCAGGTTTGGCGCCACACCTATATGGATATGCCAGGACTCCTGGAAGTCCTGGAGCGTCAGCTCGCGGTTTTCCGAGCCGGGGGGACAGAAAGGCAAGCTCGTGGGAACCGGCAGGGACGGGCGGCCACCCCCGAGCCCTCTCGACGCGCTGCGGAAGCGCCTCCTAGACCCCGAGAAAAGCCGGCCTCCCCGTGCTGTTACAAGTGCGGAGAGACCGGCCACCTGCTACCGACCTGTCCTCTGAACACCCCCATGGAGCCGATGGACTGCACCTGGGCCTCTGCGGAAAGGTACTGTACACCGCCGCATCCCTTGGCGAGTCCGAACACGGGAGTGGTGTTGGTAAACGGGCACTCAGTGGTGGCTCTCTTTGACTCCGGCAGCAACATAACTATTGTTGCTCGCCGTTATGTCTTACCGCGACAGTGGCTAAACAAGCATTTACGGGTCACTTGTGTACACGGAGAGACCAGGACTTACCGTTCTGCAGAATGTTATCTTTCCTGGAGGGGGGAGTTGTCCAAATTGTTGGTCGCGGTGTTGCCGGAACCCCCCTATCCAGTGATCCTGGGAGAAGACTGGTCACAAAGAAAATGCGGTAAGACACGCACCGCTCCTGGGGCATCACTGGGTCTGGTTATGGAGGGACAAGGCACCCTTCCCGCGGTCTCCACGCCATGCACTGAGGCAAGCTACAATGGCGCAGGCACAATGGGGGAGGTTTACTCAGGCAACGGACTCTGAACCGGAACCTCCCACCGGCGAAGGGACGAGCCAGGGAACACCACCGCCCAACCTCTCACAAGATCCCCTGAGCAACCTGGATCACCAATTTCGCTCCATGCCCGCCTCATTTAAAAGAGAGCAGTGGAATGATGATTCCCTGCGGTTTGCCAGGAATGCGATTGTTCTTCCAGGCAGCTCACAAGCTGACGGTTCCATGCCACGCGAGCCCTTCTTTGTATTGGAGAATAATCTGTTGTATCGGTTGGCAACTTACGAGGGCGAGGTGCGGAAGTTGCTGCTAGTGCCGCGTACCTTCCAGCGGGAGGTATGCGAACTAGCTCACGCACACCTCCTAGGCGCCCACCTCTGGGCCGAAAAAACATTGGAGAGAATCAAGCTCCGCTTTTACTGGCCCGGGATCAACGAGGAGGTCCGGCGCTTCTGTCAATCCTGTCCGGACTGCCAGATTCGCCAGATTCCTAGGAGGGACCGTGCTCCTCTCGTCCCAATACCACTGATAGACATACCCTTTGACCGGATAGGGGTCGACTTAGTAGGGCCCCTGGAACCCTCGAACCGTGGCCACAAGTATATATTGGTCATGGTTGATTATGCAACCCGGCACCCAGAGGCGGTTCCCCTGCGCTCCGCTACCACCATAAACATCGCACGGGAACTGGTCAACCTCTTTTCGAGAGTGGGTATCCCTAAAGAAGTCCTCACGGACCAGGGTACTCCCTTCACTTCAGATATGTTCAGGGAGGTTGCCAAATTACTGAGAATAAAGCACCTGAAGACATCTGTCTACCACCCCCAAACGGACGGTCTGGTAGAACGCTTTAACCAGACGCTTAAACAGATGCTTCGCAAGGTAGTCAGCGCTGATGGCAGGAATTGGGACCAGCTCCTGCCGCTTGTGCTTTTTGCCTACCGGGAGGTGCCCCAGGCCTCTACGGGCTTCTCCCCTTTTGAATTATTATACGGGCGACAGCCCCGGGGGCTTTTGGACATTCTAAAAGAAGGCTGGGAGGCTGAGGCCCTTCCCTCCTCCAATATATTGGAGTATGTAGCGCAACTGCGCGACAGGCTCACCAAAATCAGGCCGCTCCTCAAAGACCACGTGACTCGTGCGCAGGCAGCGCAGGCCTGGTGTTACAACCGCAACTCTGTCCTCCGGGAGTTCCACCCGGGGGATCGAGTGATGGTACTCGTTCCCACCTCCCACTCCAAGCTGCTAGCTCACTGGCAGGGGCCATACGAGGTTAAGGAAAGAAAGGGGCTTGTCGACTATTTAGTTAAGCAACCTAATCGTCAGCCGAGCGAGAGGATCTATCATGTTAATTTGTTAAAACCTTGGAAGGACAGGGAGGAGACTCCCGATACACATAGATCCCTGTCCCTATTCGCTAGCACGGCTGCCCTTAACCTCGGCGACGAGCTAACACCCGTACAGCGGCGAGAGATAACCCAAGCTATCTACGCCATCCCCGAAGTGGTGAGCGAGTCGCCAGGCCGGACCTCGCTGATTGCCCACGATATAGTCACGGAACCCGGAGTAGTCGTCCGGGAGAGGCCCTACAGACTCCCGGAGGCAAAACGCGCCGAAGTGGAACTGGAGGTACAACGAATGCTGGACTTGGACATTATCGAGGAAAGTCACAGTCCCTGGTCCAGCCCGATTGTCCTCGTTCCCAAGCCGGACGGCTCCTGGAGATTCTGCAATGACTTTAGACGTCTAAACCAGGTCTCCAAGTTCGATGCCTACCCGATGCCCTGCATTGACGACCTGCTCGAGCGGCTGGGTGCGGCTCGGTATCTGACTACTCTTGATATGACAAAAGGGTATTGGCAAATTCCCTTAACGGCATCTTCAAAAGAAAAAAACGCCTTTAGCACCCCTAGTGGACATTGGCAATACAAGGTCCTCCCATTTGGGCTGCACGGGGTCCCTGCGACCTTTCAACGTCTGGTGGATAGAGTGCTGAAGCCCCACCAGTCCTATAGTGCCGCCTACCTGGATGACGTCGTCATCTATTCCGGCACCTGGGAGGAGCATCTATTGCAGCTATCTGCTGTCCTCGCGACACTGGCTAAAGCCGGCCTCCGCATTAACCCCCGTAAGTGTTTTTTTGGCTTAAAGGAGGCCAAGTATTTAGGCTACCTTGTGGGACGAGGACAGGTAAGACCCCAATTTTCGAAAGTCAAAGACATCCTGGAATGGCCCCGTCCGAATACCAAGAGACAGGTGCAAGCTTTCTTGGGGCTGGCAGGGTACTACCGCCGGTTCGTACCCCGTTTCTCCGAGAGGGCAGCACCCTTGACTAGCTTAACAAAGAAGGGGGCTCCCCTGCATGTGGCATGGAACGATAAGGCGGAACACGCATTCAGTGACCTGAAACAGGCCCTTACATCGGCACCTGTATTACGGACCCCTGATTTTGGGCTACCCTTTATCCTCCAGACCGACGCTTCGGACACAGGCCTGGGCACCGTGTTGAGCCAAAGCGTTGATAGTGTCGAACACCCCGTGATGTACCTAAGCCGGAAACTGCTGGACCGAGAGGCCAGGTACGCGGCGGTGGAGAGGGAAGCCCTGGCCATTAAGTGGGCCGTGACTTATCTCCGGTACTACCTGTTGGGTCGCGAATTCACTCTGGTGACTGATCACGCTCAACTTCAGTGGATGTCCCTCCACAAAGAGTCGAATCCGCGGGTCACCAGGTGGTTCCTGGACTTGCAGCTCTATAAGTTCACGGTTACTTATCGCCGCGGCGGCCTTCAGGCCAACGGCGATGCCCTCTCTCGTGTCCACGACCTCTCGGTTAGGTCCGCCCGACCAGACGGTCTTGGGCTGAGGGGGGGGTCGTGTCACGCATGCGCGAGTAGGAGGCCGCGGACGGACCTGAAACTGCTTCGAAGGACGTTCGCCAGTAGGGAATGGCGGGGTACTAACCTTTCTGCTCTCTCTTCTAGGAAAAAAGACGCTCCGCCATTATAACCTAACCGCAGTACGTCCACTTCCGCCCTTCCTCCGCCATCTTCCCTGACGTCAGCAATCCCGTCATCCTTCACGCCTCCTTCCCAGCATTCCTCCACTTCCGGCTCTTCCTATATAAAATGGCCGCCGACGCCTATGAAGGCGTCGCGCATATGAACGATTTTTGTTTGTATATTTTTGACCTGTAAAAATTGATTTTTGTTTACAGAATACGGGGCCGGAAACCCCAACCCTTTATGATGTGTCTTTCATTTATTTTTACAATACATACATGTATGTATGTGTATATACATATATACATACATGTATGTATGTGTATATACATATATACATATATGTATGTATGTATGTATGTATATTATATATATATTATATATATATACACACATATATACACACATACATACAGTGGGTACGGAAAGTATTCAGACCCCCTTCAATTTTTCACTCTTTGTTATATTGCAGCCATTTGCTAAAATCATTTAAATTAATTTTTTACCTCATTAATGTACACACAGCACCCCATATTGACAGACAAAGAATTTTTGAAATTGTTGCAGATTTATTAAAAAAGAAAATCTGAAATATCACATGGTCCTAAGTATTCAGACCCTTTGCTCAGTATTTAGTAGAAGCACCCTTTTGAGCTAATATAGCCATGAGTCTTCTTGGGAAAGATGCAACAAGTTTTTCACACCTGGATTTGGGGATCCTCTGCCATTCCGCCTTGCAGATCCTCTCCAGTTCTGTCAGGTTGGATGTTAAACGTTGGTGGACAGCCATTTTTAGGTCTCTCCAGAGATGCTCAATTGGGTTGAAGTCAGGGCTCTGGCTGTGCCATTCAAGAATAGTCACAGAGTTGTTGTGAAGCCACTCCTTCGTTATTTTAGCTGTGTGCTTAGGGTCATTGTCTTGTTGGAAGGTAAGCCTTCGGCCCAGTCTGAGGTCCTTAGCACTCTGGAGAAGGTTTTTGTCCAGGATATCCCTGTACTTGGCCGCATTCATCTTTCCCTCGATTGCAACCAATCGTCCTGTCCCTGCAGCTGAAAAACACACCCACAGCATGATGCTGCCACCGCCATGCTTCACTGTGGGGACTGTATTGGATAAGTGATGAGCAGTGCCTGGTTGTCTCCACACATATCGCTTATAATTAAGGCCAAAAAGTTCTATCTTGGTCTCATCAGACCAGAGAATCTTACAGAGAGTCTTAGCAAACTCCATGCGGGCTGTCATGTGTCTTGCACAGAGGAGAGGCTTCCGACAGGCCACTCTGCCATAAAGCCCTGACTGGTGGAGGGCTGCAGTGATGGTTGACTTTCTACAACTTTCTCCCATCTCCTGACTGCATCTCTGGAGCTCAGCCAAAGTGATCTTTGGGTGGTTCTTTACCTCTCTCACCAAGGCTCTTCTCCCCCGGTAGCTCAGCTGGGCCGGACGGCCAGCTCTAGGAAGGGTTCTGGTCGTCCCAAACGTCTTCCATTTAAGGATTATGGAGGCCACTGTGCTCTTGGGAACCTTAAGTGCAGCAGAAATTTTTTTGTAACCTTGGCCAGATCTGTGCCTTGCCACAATTCTGTCTCTGAGCTCTTCAGGCAGTTCCTTTGACCTCATGATTTTCATTTGCTCTGACATGCATTGTGAGCTGTAAGGTCTTATATAGACAGGTGTGTGGCTTTCCTAATCAAGTCCAATCAGTATAATCAAATACAGCTGGACTCAAATGAAGGTGATCTCAAGGATGATCAGAAGAAATGGAAAGCATGTCTTAAATAGAGTTAAATATATGAGTGTCACAGCAAAGGGTCTGAATACTTAGGACCATGTGATATTTCAGTTTTTCTTTTTTAATATACAGTGGAGGAAATAATTATTTGACCCCTCACTGATTTTGTAAGTTTGTCCAATGACAAAGAAATGAAAAGTCTCAGAACAGTATCATTTCAATGGTAGGTTTATTTCAACAGTGGCAGATTGCACATCAAAAGGAAAATCGAAAAAATAACTTTAAATAAAAGATAGAAATTGATTTGCATTTCATTGAGGGAAATAAGTTTTTGAACCCTCTAACAAAAAAAGACTTAATACTTAGTGGAAAAACCCTTGTTTGCAAGCACAGAGGTCAAACGTTTCTTGTAATTGATGACCAAGTTTGCGCACATTTTAGGAGGAATGTTGGTCCACTCCTCTTTGCAGATCATCTCTAAATCCCTAAGGTTTCGAGGCTGTCTCTGTGCTACTCTGAGCTTGAGCTCCCTCCATAGGTTTTCTATTGGATTAAGGTCCGGAGACTGACTAGGCCACTCCATGACCTTAATGTGCTTCTTCTTGAGCCACTCCTTTGTTGCCTTTGCTGTATGTTTTGGGTCATTGTCGTGCTGGAACACCCATCCACGACCCATTTTCAGTTTCCTGGCAGAGGGAAGGAGATTGTCGCTCAGGATTTCACGATACATGGCTCCGTCCATTTTCCCGTTAATGCGATTAAGTTGTCCTGTGCCCTTAGCAGAAAAACACCCCCAAAGCAAAATGTTTCCACCCCCATGCTTGACGGTGGGGACGGTGTTTTGGGGGTCATAGGCAGCATTTTTCTTCCTCCAAACACAGCGAGTTGAGTTAATGCCAAAGAGCTCTATTTTGGTCTCATCAGACCACAGCACCTTCTCCCAGTCACTCTCTGAATCATTCAGGTGTTCATTGGCAAACTTCAGACGGGCCTGCACATGTGCCTTCTTGAGCAGGGGGACCTTGCGAGCCCTGCAGGATTTTAATCCATTGCGGTGTAATGTGTTTCCAATGGTTTTCTTGGTGACTGTGGTCCCTGCTAATTTGAGGTCATTAACTAACTCCTCCCGTGTAGTTCTAGGATTCTTTTTCACCTTTCTCAGAACCATTGACACCCCACGAGGTGAGATCTTGCGTGGAGCCCCAGAGCGAGGTCGATTGATGGTCATTTTGTGCTCCTTCCATTTTCGAACAATCGCACCAACAGTTGTCACCTTCTCTCCCAGCTTCTTGCTAATGGTTTTGTAGCCCATTCCAGCCTTGTGCAGGTCTACAATTTTGTCTCTGACATCCTTGGACAGCTCTTTGGTCTTTCCCATGTTGTAGAGTGTGGAGTCTGCTTGATTGATTGATTCTGTGGACAGGTGTCTTTTATACAGGTGACTAGTTAAGACAGGTGTCCTTAATGAGGGTGACTAATTGAGTAGAAGTGTCTAACCACTCTGTGGGAGCCAGAACTCTTAATGGTTGGTAGGGGTTCAAAAACTTATTTCCCTCAATGAAATGCAAATCAATTTCTATCTTTTATTTAAAGTTATTTTTTCGATTTTCCTTTTGATGTGCAATCTGCCACTGTTGAAATAAACCTACCATTGAAATGATACTGTTCTGAGACTTTTCATTTCTTTGTCATTGGACAAACTTACAAAATCAGTGAGGGGTCAAATAATAATTTCCTCCACTGTATCTGCAACAATTTCAAAAATTCTTTTTTTTGTCTGTCAATATGGGGTGCTGTGTGTACATTAATGAGGAAAAAAATTAATTTAAATGATTTTAGCAAATGGCTGCAATATAACAAAGAGTGAAAAATTGAAGGGGGTCTGAATACTTTCCGTACCCACTGTA
>JANRMT010062814.1:131603355-131613635 GCA_026402145.1 Polypterus bichir lapradei
CAGTTTCGCTGAGTTTGTGCCAAACACCACCCTGACCATCTCATCTTCCTCTGCATAAGCACAGTCCTTCACCCGTGAATATTTACCCGTGGCAGTGTTTCTATTGGATTGCCGCTGACGGACGGCCTTATATGGGCAGGCACTAAATTACAAACGCTAGCGGCAGCCTGTCTATGAACTTAATTTAAAGTTTAGGTTTACATCGTGCTTTGTTTCCGAAGTAGCAGAACTCATGAATATGGTTGTATATGTCACTCGCTCGCTTCTTATTGTTTCGCTGCCTTCTCAATTATATAATGCATGTTTTCTTCAGCGCTTTTTAGGCCTCTTCCTGGTTTTCTACCTACTGCGTGATTACGTGGGAGGCGTGATGATGTCACACGAAACTCCGCCCCCACGGGTTTCACGCTCATCTCCATTACAGTAAATGGAGAAAAACAGCTTCCAGTTATGACCATTACGCGTAGAATTTCGAAATGAAACCTGTCCAACTTTTGTAAGGAAGCTGTAAGGAATAAGCCTGCCAAATTTCATCCTTCTACCTACACGGGAAGTTGGAGAATTAGTGATGAGTCAGTCAGTCAGTGAGTCAGTGAGTGAGTGAGGGCTTTGCCGTTTATTAGTATAGATAAAATGTTAATTGATGAGGGTCTATTTTGTATAAGATAGGCAAAAAGATCATGGGCTTGCTGTTTGTTTGTGTATCTCTGGGGTTGGGCACCAGATGACACTGCCATTTCCAAACCCACCCTATGTGTTTATCAGTTAGGGCTGCTGCATCTTTCCTGTATAATTATTTAGTTCATACACTGTTTAGCTGTAAGATGATAACGCTTCTTCTTCACAGTAATAATGTGCCAATTATATTATTCAGTCAATGCAGTCTTTATTTGTACTTGCATAATTGCTTTCCTCTGCCATGTATTCCTTGAGATGTGACTTTTTTGTACTCTAATAGTTACCTAAAGCAGCAGGAGAAGGGCATTTCTGTGTGAGCTTTTGGTGCACAAGCACTGTGCTCTCCTCAACGTTAGACTCACTTGCATTGGGCATTTGACTGGCTGTCAAATGAGTAACAGAGGAAAATATACAAAATATATATGTTTAAGCAATTGTGATTTGTAGTTGAAGTCAAACAGAATGTTTCTCCTTTTTAAGACTGATGATTTCACAAATTCACCAGTGCTTTTAAATGAAAGATTTTGAAATTTCAGATCTTTGCACAGTGTAATCTGTTCGAGATATCTCAATGAAAATTGAAATGTCTCATCAAATTCAAATTTATTTGAAGACGATGTGTGCCACATTTCAACAAAATTGGTCAATAGGGGGCCGAATTGCCTTATGCAGACAGACAGACATACAGAAAGACATACACGGGCTATCGCAATAGGTGCTTCATGCTTGTGCGGTTGTGTAGTGACAGCTAGTGGGAGAGATTCAGTACATGTGTAGCATGCAATAAAGTGATGAAGTGAATTGATGTTAGCAAAGACTGACTTTACTCATTTGGCTGTGCCTGAACAGCTGTAGATGTAATTAAGAATCATTTATGAGTAGTGGTTTAGGAGCAGGGTTCAGCATGGATAAATTGCAGTGCCTGAAGAACCATGAAATTCTATAGTGGATTGCATAAATTGGGACAATAATTGTTTTGTATAATACACCATTTAGTTTTAACTAACAGGTAGTTTATGTCTAATTTAAACAGACTTTTGCAAGATTTTATATTTCCAGGTATGTACTTATCTTTTATATTTTCTTTTTGTTTAAGAAAGACCCTGTCCTATTTTAATAATTTATATTATGTATGGTTTTACCTTCACTTTCATTAATATAGGCACTGCATTTAGCTAAAAGTTTTATTTAGATGCTAGACCCCCAAGCACATTAAATACTGTGCTGTTGGACAGCAACTTTGTGATTATGATTAGGCATTTATATATTTTAGCATTTTTAAAGGAGGGGGGTTATACTTTTTTCTTGTACTGCACCTCCCTTTTACTACATCGATTTAAAATTGTTTTGGTACTCTATGTTTTAATAAAGTGGTGAATTACATTTTCATACCGTTAAACAATTGTAATTTGCTCTTTACAGTTTTAAACTTTATATATATGTTAGTGCTGTAGGAAATGAATTTAAATTCTGCTGTAAGTACAACATATCACGTGAAGTCGCCTTCAACCGCTTCGTAATCATATTGAGAATGGTTTTTTGGGAGGCCGTTTTTAAACTGTAGTAGTATCTCTTATAAAGAGAGAATGTTCCATACCTTTGCAGTGCCAACACCCCTAATAATGAAAACAAAACTAGGCGAAGGCAGATGCGGCAGACTCACACCGTTGCTTTGATGGTGTGACCAAAAGCCGGGCGAAGTGTATTCCTTATGAGCTGTGCGCTGAAAGGGAGAAAGGCGACACTATGAAAACGAGGCATGCATGCTCTATTACGCAAAACAGATGTGTACAATCAGTTTGCTGCGACGATGCAGTGTGATATTTCTAACAAGGCTGTACTAAATATTCAGCTTCAGTGAAATGATAGATGGGTGTGTACATAGACAATACAGATTTTGTTCCCATTAGGAGTAAAGCTTTGGGTTCAACAGTATAATTTCTTTGTTTGTCTTAAAGTGGTTAAAGTTTTCCACTGTCAATTGTATGTAAGTATTTTGATATATGGTACTACATAAACACTTTATTTCGTTATATCGATCCACTGCTCGGTAGTTCGACGTGCTTTAAAAATGTAGTTGCTCAAAATGTAATGTTATTTGCCTGGATGCAACTCAGATCTACAGTTGACGTCTTAGCTTTTCAAACTGTTTTTACATTTCTTCTGAGTTTACTTATCTCATTGAACACGGCCGCTAAAGTGCGGAATACGTCCTAATTTGCCTGAACTCCACCCACTCCAATTAAATAAACGTTAAACACAGAGGGAGGTTTCCAGAGCCCGGATATAGTACTGGTCCTCCAATCTGAAGAAGTGAAGCCAGAACTAGTCAAATTGCAGGTTTGCAATGATGAGGACATACATATATTCATGTCGTATGTAATTTCAAAAACACCATAAACTGAATACAGTACTTTGATTTGAAGCGTTGTAAAATGTAACACATTGTACCGACTAACTTCGTTAATTCTAAGAACTATGATAAACAGGCAATGACATTTCAGCACGAGATGGCGCTCAAAACACGTTTTGGTGATTCGGTGTTGCGCTTCCTAAACTCCAGCGACAGACTGTGCTAAGGCCCTGTCACAATGCTAGCGCAGATTTCACCGTCAGCCCATGAGAAGCAGTCTTTCTATTGTTTCCAGGAGTTTAGTTGTCTGTAAAGCTGATTACTGTTTTACAGTCATTAGTTTACAATCGTGCTTGATTTTCCTCGTACGTTCCCAGACAAACACAAATAAAAGGACAAGGAGCAGATTTATTGAAACGCAAGCTATCGCAAATACAAACGCGGAAAGCTTAAGACAGCAATGGAGGAAGAGCGGTCCAGAAACCGTGAAAGAACCAAATAATCGGTTGTTTCAGACGGTGACTGCTGTCATGAAACAGCATTGAGGCTGCCAGGAAGGAAACTGTGGAACCTTCAGGTAAAACCGAAAGCACCTCGCCGCCGATTGTATGTGTGAACTATCCGTTCTAATTTATGAAATTTCCTGTTGGTTGTACTGTTAAAGGAAGTTGCGTAACATTTTTTTTTTAAAGAAGCGTGACTCTCCGCGAACCTGAGCTAGTTTGTGACCCGGTCATTGTCAGTATGGTGTGTTCGCGTTCTTCCATTGGGATTCGGTCAAAATTCCAATATTATCGAAACACGTAAATGTCTATCTTGGGCGGGTTAATGCGTGTCCCTAATTTGTCCAGTTGTTGATAGTGCTTTGTATTAAAGGGATACGTTTCCAGGTTTGGCCTTTCTTCCTCGTTTCTACGATCGTTTTCAACTTGTGGCATTGAAGAGCTCAGTTATTTTAAAACCCAGTTTCACACGGTTGTCTTTCATATTCCATATAATTGCATCGCGGCATTTGAATTAAACGCATAGAACATCAATCCATGTTTTCATTTATAGTCAAATAAAACCACAGAGTTTAATTGGTACATGGCTGCATGTTCAAACCCTTGGTGCTAAAGCAGCAGTAGATTAGGCCGGTAATAACAGACAAAAAATTCTTTCTGTCGTTAAATATCAGTTTAAATAGGAAGATTTCATCTCCTTCATTCTATTTTTCATAGTTAATACATTATAGTAAAAAAAAAAAAAAAATGGGTCAAGTGGCTCATCTCTGAATTTTCTCTAGTAATGGAGACAACTCCCTACAGTATTCCAGAGGTTAACATTTAGAGTTTAAGAATACTTTCTCATCACTTGCACTGGTGGCACTTGTACTACATAATGATTATTCGAAAGCCTTCTTAATCACACCAAGATTAACACAGTATGTTAAAGCACCAACGTGGGGGGAAGCTTGACTGGATTTAGTATTTTGTAATAATCAGGATACAAGTAAGGGTGTAGAGGTGATTGAACCACTAGGGTCAAATGACAATGGAATTCCGAGTGGTGCTGGAGAAATGCCGGTGCAAAGACTAAAACTGTTAGTTTAACTTTAGTAGGAAAAATTTTTAACGGATGGACTGGGGTAAGCTTTTAAGTGTGGGGACAGATGAGCAGTAGAACAGGTTTAAAAATGTTTTACATGTAAATGTAGGACATGTACTGTACATACCTAAATTTGGAATTAAAAGGAAATGTAACCCTCCACAGTGGGTTAAATAAAGAGATGAAAAAAGCTGCAAAGGAAAAAAGGACTTATAGTGGATATGAGAATGTGAGGGCATCATTAAGAAGGATATTAGGGAGACTAAAAGACAGGAATATAGCAAATAAGGCGAAAGATGGCCCAAAAAGATTCGTTCAATTTTGTTAATAGAGTAGTCGGGTGTTGTACAATGTTAGCCGTTATGTATGCGGTGAGAAGTCAAGCAAAATGATAACTTTTTATTGGCTAACTAAATAGATTATAATATGCAAGCTTTCGAAGCAGCGCATGCCCCTTCTACAGGGAAGATGTTTTTAATATTTTGTAGTATTTTAGTATTTTTTTTTTTTAGTATTTTAGTAGTAAAAGAACAGTCAAGGAGGAAGTGAAATGTGTTAGGAGTAGTAAAGGGGGAATTAAAAATACAAACTATGAAATAGCAGATGGTCTAAAGTTGCATTTTTCAGAGGTCTTCATATGTGAGGAAGTACAGGGTGGTCCAGATCTAATTATGCAGATCCAGATCATCTGGATGACTTTGATTTATGTGGGGACGATTCCAGTTCGGCACGAAGACGATTCTTCCTGTCGTCAGTTCGCACACTTCTCGATTCTTCCTGTCGTCAGTTCGCACACTTCTCACACTTCTGGGATTTTTCAGGTTATTTTCTATGTAATAAACTTAATAAATTATAACGTATTGAAAATTCCATAATTAGATCTGGACCACCCTATAGATGACCTCCCAGCAGTAAAATGGCCTACTAAGGAGGTACTCAGTAATTTGGAAATTGTAGAGCAGCCAAAAGAAGAAGAGGTAGAAGTTTTGCTCAGATTAACCTCCTTAGCTTTGCATTTTATTATAAAAAACGTAAAAAATAATTGCTTTTTTTGGCATGGAAATTACATATTTATTAAATCTCAAAATTATAATAATGATAGAAGTAATAGTAATGATGAATAAAAAATAACAGTAACAATACTACTAATGATGCCAAAACAGTATATAATCTCAAAATGAGTCCTTTGTGTGGTAAATCTTAAAGCATGATGAGAGACACAATCCAGCATGACAGTTTGAACAATAACAGCGTGTTTCTTTTCAGGTTTTCTTCTCAAATTTATCAGTTTTTGAACAGCACACTTCACAGGTATGAGTTGGATTCTGTTTTTTTTTTCTCGGTTGGTGGTATATAATCAATAAATTGTCTTCCCTTAAGACACTCTAGATTGATCAGCAATGTGCTTGGTCGACCTTGTCTCTTTAGTGTGGATGGTTGATGTTTGGCAATGTTTTGTTCTACAAGTTGGCAAGTAAAGTTTGCATGAGATATAGTTTCACCAGCTTTTTGCTTGTATAGGATGAATCCATTCCAAATGCACTGTTACAGCAGATTATGAAATATCATTTTGTAATATTTCTTTTGTTGACTCCTAATAATGGGATAGAAAGTCAATTCTTGATCTGCATGATCTACGCCGCCTATCATGCTACTGTGGTCGAACACAGCACAAGGCTTTGTAACCTGCTTTTTGCCTTTTGCCTGTACAGTCACTATAGCTGCATTATGTACAGTGCTAAGTAGACAAATCTCTTTCTTGTCCTTCCATTCCTGCACAGGCACTTTACCCTTTTGCTACTAGAGCACCTCGCTGTAATTTAGCTCTGCCAAAGTCTTCAAGCATGCCACGACAGTTGGGACGCACTGTCCCATATGTGTCAGTCTTTCTTTGCAGCAAAATGTTAAATAGGTCTGGCAAAGTATAACAGTTGTCCATGTTACACAGTAACCTTGATCTAGCAGAGCATCTATCACAATCAGCACCAATGATATAGCATCACTATACTGATCAAACATTGTCCCTTTCCATGTGTACATAACCAAATTCTAGATGTATCCCGTTTTAGATTCGCAAAGCTTGTAAAACTTTATGCCAAATCTTGCTCTTTTTGACGCTGTGTGTTGCATCCATGACAGTTCGTCCTTATAAGCCACGGGACTTTTACGAATACTGAAATCATGGTCAGAAATGTAAACGCTCCAACATTTTGCTACAATAGCCTGGTATATCTCCAAACAATGGTGTTGTCAAAACTATGTTCTTGGACCAGTATCATTGCTGCTCTGGTTTTACTACAAGTCCTTTCAATATCAATAAGCCTAAAAAGGCCCAGATACAGTGGGAGCCATGTCAAACAGCCGCCTGGAGCATGACAGGACCATGACAGGACCATGCACGATCCGTGCACGGAATGTGATCCCCCGCGATGACGCAGTTAACGATGCCCCGCCCCATAAACGCCCCCATGTGCTTTCTAAAAAGATGGTTGCAATGCTGTATAATCCCGCCAGATGGAGCATTGACTGCTTCAGTTAACTGCAGTGTCCAGGAAGCCCTATACCGTATCTTTAATATACTGTACAGGCAGTTCTTGTATTGTCAACATACTGTAGTTTCATAAATAGATGACGTGGTAAAAAAAAACAACAACAAACCGATTAGTAAAACAGATTTGTTAAATCACTCAATACACAACCCATGATGATTATGCTATTTATTATTAAATAATGAATTAATAAAACTAGTTAGTAAAATATTTTTTAAGACATCCTTAGTAATCCTTAAAGACAAACGCCCTCTGCCAGACATCTGCCAGATGAAAAAGATGACGTTGCATAGACGTCTCCGCGACGTGTGTGTGCTATCTGAGTTAACAATCCTTAAAGACACGGTACGTCTGTAATTTATCTATACCGATCATTGTAGGTACGGAATACAAATGCAGGCTATGTACAGTATTTTACATTATGGTGTATTTTACCTAGTTCCATTTAATATACTGATAAATTATATTTTGCTGCAAAGTGTCTTTTTGATTAAAAGAGAAGTGACATTGTGAGTTTGTGACACTGACAGTAAGCTGTAATGTTAACTCCAGACTTGGTAAACAGACCATTAAGTTATCTAAAGTTACATCTGACCGCTGCTGGTGCTGCCAGTGATTTTCAAAACGGCCAATAAAAAACTAAACTGTGAAATAATCTGTAAACTACCCCAAACAAATTTTATAAAAATAAATAAATAAATAAAGTCACCACTTACCGCGAATAGTCCATTAACACTAGAATTACCAGAGCCTACGAAAAAACTCGTAGATCCGTCCCACCTTAAATCGCTTCTTAAAACCGTTCTCACCTCTCCGCCAGCGTCTTTTGTTAATCTAAATGTGTTGATAAAGAAAAGTTGCAAGTAGCCGGCTATTCCATCCCCCCATCGACTTAGAAAGTGCACAAACTTCTCCCAGCTCATGCCTTGATTGATTATCTGGGAGTGAAGTGGAGTTTTAGAGTGGAAATAATAGATCATTATTTGGAATACACGTATTTCACGTGTGTTCCGTTTCTACAGTAATCCGTGTAAACACATTTTTAAAACAGAAACGTTTTTCATATTGTAGTAGTAAATGACAAAATGTAGGCATAAACTATATAATGTATGAAGCCTGAAGTCCAAATATCAAATTAACAGCTTCACAAAAGGTACAAATATAACAGAACAAGTATGCTTTCATTCAAAAATATAACTACAGGAAAAAAAGCCGCATTAGCATGCCACATTGACACATATATATCTTAACTGCCATGGTAGCGTAATGGTATCAGCTGCTGACTAGTAATCAAAAGGTCATGAGTTCGATCCTGCACGATTCTCTTTTGAAAAGTAAACTGCTCTTATTCTTACTATTTTAAAATAAAAACATACATTTGATTTCAGTGTGTAACAGCCAGTGTAATTTATGATACTTGTAAAGGTTTTTTTTTATTCACTTTTCATTCTGTCGTGTTCAAGATCCTTCCCTACCTCCCCCCCAATCTGAAGACGCGCTATAGCTCTGCAGCGTACTTATGACTGCATTCTCGTACCAATGCTTTTGCGAACTGCTGTGCCTGCGTGCACTTTTCGTGGTATTACACGTCTATTTTTTTTGAGCATACCCGTGTCGCTCAAACACAGGAACATCTGTTGTTTACAAGTATAACAAAACAAGTGCACTTTTATTCTAGACTATAAGTGAAGAAAAAATAAAGCAAGTTACAGTAGGCGGTTGATACGACAGCTTGCGTGGGGCAATGCTAAGAACTGCTGATTTCTGATCCGTGCTATATAAAATCATCCCATTCAAATATTAACAATTCCCACACACCCTTCCAACATTTACGGCATGTGTACTTGTTGCAGTGTACACACCTCTCTGTGCTATGGTTCCTATTACGCTGAATGAGCACCTGACACTGTACGTTCTTCCCTATATAAATAACATTCGAGCTATAGCGCGTCTCCAAATAAATCACATTTGAGCTATAGCACGTCTTTATGTGAAAACAACATTGTCAGATGGGGGGGGTTTTGGGAATCGTGAACGCGACTGAGAGAATGGAACTGAATTAAAAAAAAAAAAGCTAACCTTTACAATTATCATGCATTTACACTGGCTCTGATTGCCAGATACCCAGTCGCCGTTATTTTTCTGACATAGCACTTCCAGAATTACATGAGATTGTGGAAAGTCATGTGCACAAACTCCTTGCTAAAGATGTCACAGCCATAAGCTTTACCACTGATATATGGACATCTGATACGAGTGCTATTAATATGCTTAGTTTAACTACTCAGTGGATCGACCGCAAGTTTGAACTGCAGAAAGCAATCTTGCATGCCCAAGAATGCTCTGGATCACACATGGCGTTTAAAAGAATGTTTGAAACATGAAAAATACCCAAAGAGAATGTTCATGTAGTATTACGAGACAATGCACGCAACGTTGCAAAGGCTATGGAGGAATGCGGGATCCCAAGTTTGCCATGTATGGCTCATACTTTACAGCTTGTCATGAACGACGGCGTACTATCCCAACGCAGTGTCTCGGATACAATAGCGATCGGCAGAAAAATAGTCACTTTAAGCATTCACAATTAACCAACTCGCGTCTCAAAACTATACAAATTGAAATTGGTATGCAGCCAAAAATGCTTCAACAAGACGTTTCGACTAGGTGGAACAACACATTCTATATGCTGCAAAGCTTGCTGGAGCAGAAAAGAGCCCTTGGGGCTTATGCCTCCGATTTTGAGTTACCTGCAACTCTAACGCCTAATCAGTGGGGTTTGATTGAGAACATAATCACACTCCTTGCTCCATTTGAACAACTGACAAAAGAAAATTGCCATTCTGGAGCCTTGGCTTCTAACGTTATTCCCTCAGTTAATGCTTTAAAACAACTGCTGATTAAAAGCGCTCGTACTGACTTCGGAGTCAAAACCAGTAAAAGCGCTCTCTTGGATGCTGTAAACAATCGTTTCATTGATATTTACACAGAATCCATGTACTGTGTTGCCACTATTGTAGACCCGAGATACAAAGACCGCTATTTCGATGCAGATGTAAAATCACTGGCACTCAAAATGTTGCAAGCTCAGATGGAACTTGCATCGAACGAAA
>JANRMT010062814.1:131622815-131635067 GCA_026402145.1 Polypterus bichir lapradei
GTGTGTGTGTGTGTGTGTGCGCGAAAAAGAGAACAATCTGCAGTAAGAAGATATGCTCTCCAGATAAACAGTATCTCATCATGAGTTGTAGATACAAACTGTTTCAACCACTTAAAAATGTTCAAAAATCAATAAATACAATCAAGAAAACAAAACAGATAACTACTACAAATAATGTTACAGATGAAAAGTAAACCAAAATAAATCAAAATACTACCAGCAAATGTGTAGTTCAAAACTGAATATGTATATCGCTGACTTTCAAATTGACTCAAGAAATCACTGAAAACATTTATTTCTTTAACATGATGCAGCATTCACTAAGCTGGCAATATCTATCTTGATGTTTTAAAAATAAGCAGCTTACCAATGAAAATGAAAGATAATACTTTCTTTAATTATGTCTTTATAAATATAGTCCCTAAAATATACTAAAAAAAGTATGACATAATAAAAACAAATTATAGATAAAAGTTTCTTACAAGCTATTCACCTTTGAATGCAATTTCTTAACCAAATTCTACTTCCCTATACTGTATAACACTTAAGCAAAAACAAGTTCCACAGCAGCAGAAAAGGAATGCTAATTATGTTCACGTGACTGCAAAGTGATAACATCGATGTTACACCCCCACTGGAGGCCGTGGTAGATGGTCCATTCTAAGTATGAAAACTATTTTAATCCATCACTGAGACTCATTCAAAAACTGTCTATGCTTTACCAAAATACATACGGCATCAAAGCAGATTCACTTAATGTAAACTTTTATATAATATCAAGTATTTTACATCATAACTTGTGTGTGAGACCATCAAACAGGAGAAAGGTCTTGCATGAATTGAAAGCCAATTCTTTAAACTAACTCAGTTTTCTATACACAACTTAAGAAACTACAATTGGGTGTTCAACACTTCTCATAAATAAAATATTTGCTATAATGTATTAATCTTTTATACATAGTTTAACCAATATTACTAATATAATATGAAGCAATCTTAATAAAAAGGTATATGTTCTTTTAACTTTCAAAAGGACAGTAAAAAGCTTTAAATAAATCCTAGCACCTGCATGTTTGGAGCCTCCCCATGACAAAATATTACTTCTTTAAAATGTTTTAAATATATTACATACAATAGATCTGTGTTAAGCAAGACAGTAAAATCAATAAATACAGCAAGTTATGGAGACCCCAAAAATCATTATTCTTGCAATATCTACTACAAAAAAACATCATTCATGTACTCATAAATCTTTTCCAACTCTCCTGGCCCCTCAATTGCTATTTTCTGGAAAAAAAAAAAGTTAAAAGGTTATTTCTGTGCTGAAAAGTAAAGAAAATAAAAGACTCAAAATTCTGTCTACTGTATACCTTTCATTAGGTGTTATTTTTGTAAAAATAACAGTAAAAGATGTAAAAAGTAACAAATATGAAATATCACAGCCACCACAGCGTAGATTTTACATATTCATTTACACTAGTACAACGAATTATTATGAGAGGTAAATATAACATGTTAAAATGTTTCAGGCATAATTTTTAATAATGAAAACTACATGGGATTACTGTTAAAATTGGTTGTACCTAATTATAAGCAGGGAGATGGATGATCCTAATTGCACTGTAACATCAAATCTGTTTCATTGGTTATACAAATATTTCATCAAGGTTTAGCCTCATCTCTCTTGCTTGTTGATAACTGTCATGAAGAAGCTTTAAATGAAAAGCTATGGCTGGGAAACAAAATAGTATGATCCTCTGTTGGCAGCGGTCCTGATGATGGTCATGGATGATAATATACTTTCGGTTGGTTAATGTTACTGATCTTCAGCTTACATTGAACTCATTTACAAACACTAATTTCCATCCAGATTGTTTAAAGCATTTGGCTCACAATACTCGTATAACATTTTTCATTTAAGCCAGCAGTTTAATTTAGGCTGTTCAACATTTTTATGGTAAAACATTTTTTTTACTTTTTAAAATTTAAGAAAGACTTTTTTATTTTGTTTGTATTGAGCTGCAAGGCATAGGAGGAGAATTGGAGTACAATGTCCAAAACAGAGCACAGGGTGTGTCCTGACTTTAATCACTCTGGTTGCAGTCATGTTTGATTAAGATAGGTAGGATGGTTAAATTCAAACCATAAACCTGCGTATGTCAACTGTTTAAATAGTAAGGGTCCCTGATGAGCCAGCCTGGACTGAACATGTGCCTGAGATAAAATATAATTTTTTAATTTTTTGTGCTGTTTATGTTGTGAAAGTTCAGTACAAATCTGCTTTATGCAGCTAAGGAAAACTGCAAAATCAAAATCATCTCATAATATGCAGAGATCCTGTAAAAGTAATTTACTTGTATCAAGGAAAATTATCTACTGTTTGGTAGTTCAAATCATTCTATTACTATACTACAGTCAACATAAACCATATTCTGAAGTGCTTGCCATCACAGTCCTTTCGATCCTGCTATACTTCCTGGCATTGGAACTTTTCCTTAGAGTCAGTGAATCATCACTAATGCAAGACCTAGTATCATAACTTTGTCACATTTTGTCCAATGCTTGCCTGTATCATGGCAAATCTTTCAATGTTCAGGTAGAAGCTGAAACTTATTCACTTTCAGTGTCTTATCATATTTACACCATTCCATTTAATTATCAATATTCTTATTTAACAAAAAACAAACTACTACATTAAAATGGAAATGTATATTTGAATATTTCTGTGTACAGAGAACATCAAAAGTCTATAAAACATTATTGAAATTTCAGCCTTTGCTGAAATAAAAGCTGAAAAAAAATGTAAAAATAAAATCAGAGCATTTCTTTTTCAATCTATATTGTGTGGTTAACAGAGGCGCCCCTTCTAATCACGCGTTGAGCGGGGAGGCCAGTTGGAGGTTCGCAGATTTCTGCAATTTAGGAGTTCCACTGGACAGCCAATTTAATTGCACGTTTGTGTAGCTTAGATTACTTGACTCGAGTCTGATAACCCCTCCCTCAGCAACAGTGTAACCAGGCCTATTGTGCAACATCATTAATGTATAATAAAAAGCAACAGAACGAAGCTCTGGAGGTATGCAGCTTGTCTCTGTTGGGTTATTGCTGTTTGACGAATCGTCAAATTCTGTTGTTCCCTGTTGTAATAATTTTCCATCAACGAAAAAAGAGATGGCTTCAAATCAACATCTGTCAAGAGCATGGAAAAGAAAAAAAAATGAAAGAATTAAAAAGTAGCTTGTGCTGCATTTGCAGCACAATTAGAAATCTACATTTTTCCAACTTCCAGTAAGTTTGCTAACCTTACAATTGCTGCTACACCAAATCTAGCAGTTTACATTACTAATTTAGTTAATGAAATATAGCTATCTGCTGTCATTGTCACAAAAAATTAAGTTTAGATAAATTCATAACTGTAGGTGATGCATACATTCATTTTTAAATATCTAAACATTCAACTTCATTTCGACTCAGCATTTACTGCATTTAACAAGTTTATTAAGCAAAATCAGTAGTAGTATTAGTCATTTTTATTCTATCATTATTAGTAGTATTTTTATTATTATCTTTATTAGTTGCAGTATTAAAGTTGTTTTTGTTGCTGATGTTTCACATCACAAGTGATACTGCGGGCTATATCAAGTAACAAAGACTAACAGCACACTGATGCCCTGGGCCATTATTATTACTACTAATCAGGCATTCATTTTTAAAGGAACCAAATCAATTGGTATATCACTGCCATTAAATAACACTGAAATCCAAATCTATGGGTTGCCTTCCCAATTACCAGTTTTTGTTTTTTTTTTTAAACTTAAGCTCATCAAAACATACTTGAGGTTATCCATGGCACAAGAACGAATATGCAGCTTGGCTATCATCTGCATCAATCAACTTAGACCTTGTATGAAAGTTGTTGTGTGATGACGTCATAGATGACTTTGCCTTCAGAAAATGTAGACGTGTGTGTTGTGATATGCAACAAAAATGACTGAAGAAACCCCTAAACATTCATTTTGAAGTTTTTATTACTTAAAAAAAAGTATTTGTATTTGGAGTAGGGTGGAGGTCCCCAAGAAGATTCTATTAAGGGTCCCAGTTTGGCTAGGGACAACACTGGTGTTGAATATGCTACTACCTATTAAGTAAACCTGAAGAGCTTATTTTACTGAGTAGAAGATATTGATTCTAATAAGGAATGCTTGTTGAGCTAAACAATACTTTTACAAGCAAGTCCATTTTGTGTGTTTTTAGTATAATGTCAGAAATACAAAATGCTCTGTAATTAAGGATATGCCAGTAAAACTGAAACACGTTTTTGTCAAGTCGGTTCTGGGACTTGTCATAGCGATTTTCTGTGGTTACCTTCAATGCATAAAAAGTTGGTTTTCTTTCAAAAAAAACCTGTGGGATCATGCATGGCATGTTTGTTCCTTGTAAATCCCATGAATGAGGTAGTTTGGACTGTCTGTAACAAATAGTTAAAAGGACAGCACAGCACAGACCTCTTGGCAATTCCTGACAACTATACAATTTCAAAAACAACTTTATGCAAACAGTTGAAGCCAGACATTGTGAAGTCAACTCATCACACCTGACCAGTGAACAAAACTGTTTGCCTCAATTTGGACTTTTTTTTGTAAGTAAATATATGTAAAATGCACTTATCCAAAGCTGTATCAGTAACACTAGATAATGTTATTTAAGCTTTTCAAATGTCTGCACTCATGTGTGAATAATGGCACCATCATGCTAATCAGAGACTGAATATGTAAAATACAAAGCATTCCTTACCATCAATGCACAAGTCAGTCCTTTTAAATGACAATGAAATATATGACCAGTCAGCAAGTACCTTCAGCAGGAGTAAAACTGGGACATCGCAGAACTGACAGAAGAGGCATCTTTCTTCGATTACAAAATGCACGACATACATTTGCATATACAGTAATCCCTCGCTATATCGCGCTTCGACTTTCGCGGCTTCACTCTATCGCGGATTTTATATGAAAGCATAACTAAATATATAACGCGGATTTTTCGCTGCTTCGCGGGTTCTGCGGACAATGTGTCTTTTTACTTCCTGTACATGCTTCCGCAGTTGGTTTGCACAGTTGATTTCATACAAGGGACGCTATTGGCGGATGGCTGAGAAGCTAACCAATCAGAGCACGCAGTTGAGTTCCTGCGTGCTGAATGCAGTGTTAACCAGGAAGTCTCGTCTCGCTCATTCAGCATCAACGTGTTTCGCTGTGTAAAGAGTTGTGCTCTTTTGTGTTTATCTTTGTGCATAGTCAAGCCCTTCATTATGGCTCCAAAACGATCTGCTACTGCTTCAGGGGCCGTGCCCAAGCGCAAGAAGAAGATGTTAACGATTGCCGAAAAGGTAAACGTTTTGGATTTGTTGAAGGCTACGATTCTTTTTATTTAAAAAGTAGGAAAGGAATATAAGATGTACGGCCACAGTGTCCTTTTAACCAGGGTGCAAAACGAGTTGTAAGTGGATGTAATAAGGCAGTAGTCTGGAAGGAATCTGCTTTAGGGATTTGGATTGAAGACTGCCAGAAGAAGAACAACGGCAGTGCTACACAATCGCCTGAAGTGGCTCCTTTACAAGGGCTGTAACGCTCTCCTTTGTTGTGCAGTAAAATTAAACTCATTGTTATTGGACAAGTCATCGTGTCATTGTTGGTGAGTAACCATAATTAATTTTCTTCTTACAGTGCTTAGTGCATGTACGTACGTTTAGTGTCACTGTACACACATTTAGTGTATACTATTTTTCTTGCATTGTACGTATTTATTGCTGGTGGCCTGTCTATCGTAATGGCTGTAACATATGTGATATCAGAGACACTCAATATCTTTAAAATAATATTTAGGTTTTACTGTGTATAAACAGTGTGTTTATATACATAATTTCAATGAATCTTACCTAATATCTAAGAGAATACAAAGGGATTATGCTGTATAACTCTGCGGGGAATATTTATAAACAGTGTGGGAGAGTTTATAAGGGCTTAAAATATATAAAAATAACCATACAAACATATGGCTTCTACTTCGCGGATTTTCACCTATCGCGGGGGGGTCTGGAACGCAACCCCCGCGATCAAGGAGGGATTACTGTAAACATAGATAGGAATTCAGAAATATGCTTTTGTATATAATTTTCAGTTGCTGCCAAAATGTTCTTCATATTGCTAACGAATACTTGTTTTAAATGTTTCAAGTCTAATGTTTATTACTGTATAAATTTACACTTTTCAGTGTGAATAATGCAAGGAATATTTAATTATGCAATGCACAAATTCAGAACCATAATATTATTAGGCACTGGTCTGGCTTGCCTCACAGTGTCTCTAGCTTTCTTAATTGCAGAAGCATTTCCTTCATGTGTTATTATTGATCTAATACTATTTCCTAATCAACTGCTAAAAAAACCACCACAGTTACATGTTCTTCTGTTTTATGACAATTAAATAAAACTTACATTTTCAAAGCTATCCCAAATACCCCATACATCACAACAGTTTCATGTGTTTTACACTTTCCTCTGTGCTTTCTGGGCCCTGATAGATGTCAACAATCATTTGTTGGGGCTGCTTATATCTCACAAGCATAATCATAGATTGCTGAAGTCCACCTTGAGTTAACAACAAGCAATTGCCTTTATTGGAACCATATGAACTTCGACATGGAAAAATGATGCTTATTCAAACGATGAGTCCTCAGCTCAAGTCTCAATTTCAGAAGTGCACTTTATGGAATACCCCCCAGTTTCTTATTAATACGCATTTACTTGGGAAAGTAATCCTCAGGAGTTCTCTTTAGTGTAAACACTTCAAAGTCATTAAACTGCACCGAAAGGAGTTAAATGTCATCACTGGCCACAGCAAACACGATGCCTGTGATAATTTTCTTGTGCTTTATAAATATGTTTAGTCAAATTGACATTTTGTTTATAGGATCCTGTTACTGGATTACATGCAGCAAACTCTTTTCTGCTTGGCTGTCCGATTGAGCCCTGCAAAGGACCCGAAACGTGTGCTTCATGCCTTACATGAATTGCTGCTGGAATAACAACAATGCAGGTATTTTTACTTCAACAAGATGAGTATTGCACTAGGATACATTACTTTAAAAAGTAATCAGACTACTCAACGTATGTTACTTATAACATGTTACCCTACTGGTCTTGAGATTGGGTTGCAGAGTTTACCACTATATGTTCAGCTCATCAACACAAATTTTGTGATTTCTGAAATACTGAGACAGATTACTTTTGACATGAGAAGGAATAAAATGATCGCCCAAACATTTGGAAACGTATTTTGTGGAAGCTTCAACCCATAGCTACTGAAAGTTTGTGCAAAGCAAATACATGTACAGGTTCACGTACAGGTTCACAGAGTACAACAGACATGTGCAAAGTATAAATCCTTAACAGTAACCTTATTAAAAGGTTCACATCAGGGTTGCCAGGTCCATAAAAAAGCTCATAGCCCAAGGACAGCTTATAAATAGTGAATTTGCCCAAAAAAATAGTCCAATACCTGAGGTAGACAAAATGACATACTGGAAGGGGCGCATGTCAGAACAAGAGGGTTAGATACATACCATCTAAGCTTGGGTCGGAAGAGGTCCCTTCAGGGATATTCCACAGTGATACAATTGGTATATACCATCACATAACGGGGTTGGGGATGGGTGGATGTAAAGTTTTAAATTTTCCCTTTGAGAAAATTAAGCTGATTGTTACACCATGTATATCACTGTTTTATACATATATTTTTTTTTTCTTGAGGTTCTGTAAAATTTTAATTTCCCCTTTGGGAAAATTAAGCTGATTGTTATATGTATAACACAGTAATACAGTATATATGGCATTTTTCTTTCTTGGGGTTCTGTAAAGTTTTAATTTCCCTTTAATTTAAAATTAAGCTGAATATGTGAGCAATTCCTCACACATTTTAGGTTTGTCATTGAGACTGTACATGGTCACTCACAAAAAGCCCTGACTTTCAAATAAAATATTAACTAAAAATTAAACTAAATCAATTACTGACCCAACTTAAATTAGTTTCAGATACAATTGAGCTGTATGAAACAGCCTATGCTGTTGTTTCTTTGTCACTTTAACCATGTCTAAACACAAAGATGTACAGAGTTCAAGTAGTTCACTGAAGAGACAACATTTAGAGGATTTAGTCTAATTAACAATATAAAAACAAAATCTAGAAATCACTTAGATGCCAGGCATTTGGAAAATCTAATGAGAATTAAACTCTTCAAATTCTGGATAGACTGTTAATATTGATACAGCTTATAGAAAATGACAGAAGAGAAGCTGTTTGAATATTCAGTGAAATTTTAAGTTGAAAAACGTTTTTCACAAAAAAATATTCCTTCCATTCATTTTTCAATACTTCACATCAAAAATGGAATAAAGTAAATAATAAGTGTGATGTTTTTGGTGCTATATACAGATATACTGGTACTCAAAAAACTGTTGGATTTTTATATCTTGCTGTGGAGATCAAAACAACTTTGCACACATCAGACCACTCGTTAGAAGTAACATTGGTGCACATGTTTGCAAGTCTGTGCAATGGCGGTTTTAACTATATTCACATTTAAAAGACCACATTCCAGATCATGTAAGAGGTAATTTACCTTCATCTGACATAAAATTAAGGGATTCTGACTAGCCCTAAAAGATTAATGTTGTAGGTTTTTTGGTTGCATAAGTTAACATTAGGTTAACAAAAGAGTTACAAAAAACTTGTTGAAAGCTAAGGAGAAAGCTGATCAACAAAAGTAGTTTTATGCTAACTGTATATATAAAGTAAATTCAATAATTTAAGGCAATATCCGACAATTCATTTTTATATATATTTTCCTAGTCTAAGCTGTGGGTTGTGCAGCAAAAAAGGTGTTCCTTTATATTATAAAAAAAAAAAAGTAAGACCACATAAATCTTAGGACAAAATTTCAGTCTCTTGTCTTTGGCCCTTATATCTAAAAAGTATGCAAGGCACAACATAAAACTGATTCAAAGTACAAAGCCAATTCAAACTATGTTTTAAAAGGAAACAATTTTCTACAATGGTCTGGATGGTCTCCATCAAAAAGAATATTTATCACTCACCTAAAGCAGGCAGTGTGCAGTAGATTCCCCTGCAATAGTACCTGAACACAAATGGTGGTAGCAAAATGCAAAATCTAGAAGTGCTAAGTTGACAGTAACCTATTCAAACTGAATTACTAATGCAACGAAAGTAAAGTATAGTTCATGAGGGAGTGCACAACTTGCAAAATCTAGATAAGGCTGTTTGGATAGGGCTTCATGAATTATTGTTATAATCAAAAAAAAAAAAAAAACGTGCTTCTACAAAATAAAGGGTGTGCACATTTATGCAAGTAAGACTTTGAACTTTATTTTCTTCTAAAAATTATACATTTCTTAACACTTATATTGGTTACGATATCTTACTAAGGAAAAGCCCTAACAAAATTAGTCTCAAGTTTTGCTTTTATGTGAATATACAGCAATTTTGTCTTCGTGATCTTAAAAGGTCTGCAGACTATTAAGCAAGTTTGACTGCTGGATCCAAGAAGTGGTGACACAGTATAGTTATTTGAGAAACTTAATAGTTATCAAAAAGTTCCAACTGTCTGTGAAGGTCAAGATATTTGCATGATTAAATGGTTGAACCCTTGTTACCAAGCAAACAGGCCACAGAGAACACACCTAACCTGAAATCATGGGAGTTTCCAGGAGCTGGTGATGAAGATAGGCTACGAGCCTTAGTTCTACCCCGCAGTAAATTTCCATGCCATTGAAGTTCTTCTTCATTGCATGCTGCACAAGAGTAACACGATAGCTCTGGACTTTGATCTTTAGGCTTATTGGCCGTCATGGCCGATTTCTTCAGCAAATCCATTTTCAGGATAGAGCTAAGAGAGACAAAACAAAACAACAATTTTAAACACAAAGACTGTGGAATGTGTTTACTTGTAATAAATCCTATCACACTTACAAGTTTTATAAAATACAGTGTACTACACAGCACCTAGGATGAAAATAATCAAGTGTTTAATAATTCTAAGTCACATTAAAAAGGAAGGAACTAGAATTATGCAAGCAGCTATGACCACAGATACTATATAGCAGCTTGTGAAATCTCCACTATTTATAAAAAAAACAGTTAACAAAATTAGTATGGTTTAGTGATGCTGCTTTCATCACTAGTAAGCTTTAATTTCTTTTACTGTAGGCCAGTATTCTCTTCTAAAATGCAATGTAAACCACGCATCTTATTTCCCCCCCCCATCATCTCAGAACATGGTCACTAACATGAAGATCTCTGGGCAGCTGAATCAGCAGTTTACCATTCTTTAATTGATCCAGAGCATTTCATTTTCCTTGGACATTAACAGACTTCAATTTGTAAGGCTTAGTCATACGTATTTACTGTATTGAGATTTTACTCTTTACATTAATACTGTATTGAAAAATTAAAAAAATAGTGATATACTCTTAACATGAAAAAATACACTGTCACAGAAGGCACTGAAGTAGCTTTTTCCCAATCTAGCATTCACTGTCATTTGCAACTGTGAGTATACTTCATCACTAATAAAATAAATGGAGCAAACTCCACTAAAAAAGTTGAAATTAAAAAGAAATTCTGAAAAGAAGTTTAAGAATTTCAACCTATGGTGAAAAAATACATAATTATTTCTTACATACACAAATATCACACATTTTTCTGAGTGCAAAATAAAGGAGAAGAAATATGGCTTGCTAAACAATTACACTAATTATAAGTAAAACTGACTTATTGACTGAAGCCAAAATCGGGGTAACGTGCTCATGCTTTATTGTGCCAGTTTAAAATCGAGCAGCGGCATTTTGCACCAGCTGTAGGCGAGCAATGGAGGCCTGGCTAATTCCAAAAAAAAAGAGCATTGCAGTAATCTAGACGAGAGGTTATAAAAGCATGTATCACTGTTTCAAGGTTGCATTTATAAAAAAAACATGCTTGATTTTTGACAGCCGTCTCAACTGCAAAAAGCAAGATTTTACCACTGCGTTCACATGGCTATCAAGTTTTAAAGTGGAATCCATTTTCACACCTAAATTTCTGATCATGGATTTCTCAAATTGAGCCACAGTGGAAAGGTCGATGCAGGGGGTCCCGCTGGTGCCATTGGGTCTAAATAGCATGACTTCTGTCTTGTTCTCATTAAAATTTAGAAAATTTAATGCCATCCAATTCCTTATGTCAATAAGGCAATCAAGCAGGGGCTGGACCAGGGCGTTTCAGAGGGAAATAAACCTGAGAGCCGTCTGCATAAAGATGAAATGCCATGTTTCCAGAAAATAGTGCAAATTCCGGAAAATAGTGCAAAGTAGCAGCAAGTACAAGCAGGTCCCAGGATGGAGCCCTGTGGTAACCCCCAAGGGAATGGGAAAAAGAGGTGGAAGTAAAATCATCAATGCTGACACAAAAACTTCTGTCTGAGAGACTGGACCTAAACCATTGGAGAGCTGAACCTGTGATGCCCACAGGGGTTAGGAGGGTGTTGGTCACAGAGTTTTATTTATTATGAGGATGTTCATCTTCTTAAGTTTGCATATGTTGGGTTCATGTCCAAATGTCTGTTAATGGTGTTTTCGTTTGATAGCCAAGATTCAGCCAGCTCTCTGGCACTTTTAGTACTGGCCTAAAATCTTACTTGTATATTGCTCCAGTTAAATTTATGTCTGGTTGAATTTGTATAAGTATAAATCAGTGATCGTGAGTCCTTCCTTCTGATGGCGTTTTGATGCACTTGTATATGTGTTGCGATTCTTTTTGACATTATAACGTTGGGCAAGAACCGCATGGAATGCTATAAACTGCGTTTCGTGTCTCTGCTGCCGATTTCTTGTTTTTGGCATTAAAAAGGACAGTGCCCAGATTGGTCATAGGTTTGAGCGCTATTCTGATGCCCGATTTGGACAGGATATGTGCTGGACCTTCTGACACTCCGTGATAATAAGGAAGTGTGTGCCAGGTGGCATGGGGGGGTCAGATTGGAGTCGACTGTTTGCTGGGTTCTCTGGCATCTCCTATGTAGGCATTGTTTAATGAATGTTTTTGGGTAGCTGTTTGAAGTGAAAAGATGGCGTCTTTCATTCATTTTTGTCTCCTTCCAAATAAATATATATATATTATACACACAAAAAAATATATATATATA
>JANRMT010062814.1:131641686-131656913 GCA_026402145.1 Polypterus bichir lapradei
AAATACATGTTGTTGTTGTTGTTGTTGTTTTCAGTCCAAGGACTGTTGGGGGCTCAAGTCTTAAACTGCTCAGCCTGTTTGGAATGAAAGCTCCATCTTTCACGCCTGTCACTCAACTCCTCCGATGGAGGTGCCTTAAGTTCTCACAAAAAGTGCATCCCTCTGGACTCCACCTCAATCCTGCTTCCCAGTCCTCACAGCTGTCCTTACATTAGCAAGACATGTTACAATAAATTTGTCATGCAGGATGCCAGATGAGTTCTACAAAACAGGCCCGAGCATCAACATGGTCATAAGTGCTTCAAAAATCAAACTTAAAAACCAAAGTAGTGAAGCACTATGCCAGCACGCGTGGCTCCGTTTAGATGGCTGCTTTTATGACTCACTGTCCAGATAAGATCAGGAAGGATATGGGTTAGTTAGTAAGACCAAAACAGAGTGAAAATAGCAAAAGTACATATCTCTGAAGGTCCTGGAGCCTCCTCCCTGCACCTCCAAGTAGGTGGCATTGACTACAACGGGCATCAATAGTGTCCAGCTGCAGACCTCCAGAGCTCCACTCGGTCACACTATGGTCAAGGTTACAGTTGTGGTGGGTTATCTGACTCAAATAATGACAGCTGGCCATTAAGTCAACTCCAGGATACTTGGAGCTTCAGGGTGGAGGCTCTGAGTTGTAAAGATAAATGACCAACAACGTAGGATTCTCTTGGCATCTCCTAAACCCTGATTGGTCCATCAGACTGCCATATAGTGAATTGTGGTTCATCACTCCACGTTTCCACTAGTCCCTTGTCTAACGGTGGCATGCATTACACCACTCCGGCCAACACAGTCGGCCATGGAGATCCATTTCATGAAGCTTCCAACACACAGTTGTTGTGCTAATGTTGCTTCCAGGGGTATTTTGGAATTTTGCTGTGAGTGATGCCACAGACAATAGGCCATTTTTATACTCTGTGCGTTTGTGAGGTCTACCAAGTGTGGCTGAACTGCTGTTGCTCCTCAACGCTTCATCTTCACAATATTAGAAATTACCAAAAGGGTCTGGCTGCAGACCGTGCACTCTCAGCCACATGCACTCTCAGCCACTGACGTCAGATGCACTCTTAGCCACGTGCACGCTCAGCCACTGACGTCAGATGCACTCTCAGCCACGTGCACGCTCAGCCACTGACGTCAGATGCACGCTCAGCCACAACAGAAAGTGCAACCGGGGAGTCGTTTCCTGATTGCTAAGTTCGTACGTTTGCTAGTTATAGTCTTACCATTTATGAACGATATGGAATATTCTTAATCATGTTAACATGTGCATATTCACGTTGTTTGGCTGGCCTGTGTTGATTTATTAACATGTTTACCATTTTAACAGATCAAGTTCACCAAGGTAATGTAAATGCTTGCCTGTTATTGTAATTACTAGCGTCATGGCCGTGGTAGCGTAGCGAGAGCGCTGATGTTTCGAGCGTGCTAGTTTAGTGTTCCCGCTGTTATCCCAAGGAAAAAACAATTATGCAACCATCATAACTTGCTAACATTATTTAAATTTTATGTATACAGTATTTACGTGTGAATAAAGAGTAAAATGAAAATAAAACAAATAGAACAATTCTGTGTCGTTAATAATCTTATATATCAGAACTGTAATACGTACTATACTTTACTGTGAGGATGCGTCAATACCGCCAGAAGTACAAGTACGTTTTTTTATCAGTTTTTTATATATCAATAATAATTGCATAAAACACATTTACATAAATACACCCAATTTTTATTCCTGTCTTAGGTATCTGTCCTCGCACACGCAAAAACAGCCAGTTAGTGGTGCAGTGACAGCCAACACCAATTCATTGGTCTGGTCCAGTTGCCCCAGATACTGACTATGAAAGAGGAAGATGCTGGGAAGGCTCTGCAGGAGTACAAAGCAATGAATGCAGAGGAAGATTCACTAGTTAATAGAGATGATGTTCTGGCTCCATTTTGTTTTGGGTTTAGCCATGTGCAAGACATGCACAGATTTTTAGAAGAAATGGTGGATTGCAGGAAGTTCACTATGTACTGCTGCCTCCTTAACTAAATTAATGTTTTTTATTGGTTTGTGTTTTTTTTGGGGGGGAGGGGGTCTTATGTATAATACTATATGTATATTACTGATGTGTCCAATGTCCTTTTCCCTCCACCATTTCTTAATCACAGTTTGGTACCTCATGACATGTAAAGTATAGTACGTATTACAGTTCTGATATATAAGATTATTAACGACACAGAATTGTTCTATTTGTTTTATTTTCATTTTACTCTTTATTCACATGTAAATACTGTATACATTAAATTTAAATAATGTTAGCAAATTATGATGGTTGCATTATTGTTTTTTCCTTGGGATAACAGCGGGAATACTAAACTAGCACGCTCTAAACATCAGCGCTCTCGCTACGCTACCACAGCCATGATGCTAGTAATTACAATAACAGGCAAGCATTTACCTTGGTTAACTTGATCTGTTAAAATGGTAAACATGTTAATAAACCAACACAGGCCAGCCAAACAACGTGAATATGAACATGTTAACTTGATTAAGAATATTCCATATTGTTCATAAATGGTAAGACTATAACTAGCAAACGTACCAACTTAGCAATCAGGAAAAGACTCCCCGGTTGCACTTCCTGATGTGGCTGAACGTACATCTGACGTCAGTGGCTGAGCGTGCACAGTCTGCAGCCAGATCCTTTTGAACTATTTAACCGGGAGCAAATGGTTCTGTTTTAGATCTGAATAATGACTGTTATCTAATAGATATGTCAGAAGAAGACAAGGAGAAGACTGCATTTATATGCCCGCTTGGATTCTACCAGTTTGAGTGGATGCTCCAATGTAGCTCTAGCCACAATCCAAAGGTGAAAGCTCCTGGAGATATGCATTTTCTCCAATGAATGGTCTACCTTGACAACATTACAGTTTCTGGCAAGATGATAGAGGAACACAAAAAACAGTTATTACTAGTCCTCAACAGGCTAGAGAAAGTTGGGTTAAAAGTCTCTGTAAATAAATGGGAGTTTTGTCAACCCCAAGTTAGATATGTTGGGCATATTGTATATGTGACTTGCATTGCCACAGATGCCAAAAATGTAGAGACTAATCTTGGAGAACTGAAATTGTTCCTTAAATTTTGCAGTTATTATCAATGGTTTGTGGTCAACTACTCTGCCCTAGTCCAACCAATAACTGAACCTACTAAGGTTTTCATGATAAACAACAGGGAGGGACAAACAATGTCACAACAACTAAATAAATATTTCAATGAATAGAAATTCTTTGGAGAGTGATAGGTTGAATCGTGTGCAGGACCTTTTCTGACACACAGCTCTTTGCTAGCATTTGCAGACCTCAATAAGCCCTGTCATTTTACAACCCCAAATCAGAAAAAGTTGGGACAGTGTGGAAAATGTGAATAAAAAAAGAAAAAAGCAAGTTATAAATTCTCCTCAAGTTTTATTTCATTGCAGACAGTATGAACACAAAATAATTCATGTTTTTTTTTTGTCAACATTATTTGATTTGTAAATAAATATCCATTCTTGCCATTTAGGCTTGCAACACATTTCAAAAAAAGTTGGGACAGTACAGCATTTACCACTTTGTACAGTTCCCCTGTCTTTTAACAACACTTAAAAGACGTTTAGGCATTGAAGAAATCAAGTGACTAAGTGTTGCAGGTGTTAGTTTGTCCCATTCTTCCTGCAAACAACGTTTTAGGAGCGCAACAGTACGGGGTATTCGTTGACGCATTTTTGGTTTCAAAATGCGGCAAACATTCTCTATAGGAGACAAATCAGGGCTGCAGGCAGGCCAGTCAAGCATCCGCACCCTCTTCTTATGCAGCCATGCCTTTGTTATGCGCGCAGTACGTGGTTTGGCATTGTCTTGCTGAAATAAGCATGGGCGTCCCTGGAAAAGACGTCGTCTTGAAGGCAGCATTTGTTCCTCCAAAACTGAGATATACTTCTCAGCATTGATGGTGCCATTGCAGAAGTACAAGTTACCTTTGCCGAAGGCACTGACACAACCCCATACCATGACAGACCCTGGCTTTTGGACTTGTATCTGGTAACAGTCTGGATGGTCCTTTTCCTCTTTGGTCCGCAGCACACAGCATCCATTTCTTCCAAAAAAGATGTGAAAAACTGATTCGTCTGACCACAATACACGTTTCCACTGCACAATAGACCATCCCAGATGCCTCCGAGCCCAGAGAAGTTGATGGTGCTTCTGGACACTATTTACAGTATGTAGGGCTTCCTTTTGGCACAGTACAGTTTTAGCTGGCATTTCCTAATGTAACTACATACTGTAGTGCTTGAGAGTGACTTCCTGAAGTAGTCCTGAGCCCACGCAGTTATATCACTTATTGATGAATGACGGTTTTTAATGCAGTGCCATCTGAGGGCTCAGAGATCATGGCCATTCAGTTTAGGCTTGTGCCCTTCGCCTTTGCGCACAGTAATTTCTCCAGATTCCCTGATTCTTTTCACTATGTTATGCACTGTAGAGGGAGAAATGCCCAAATCTCTTCCTATCTGTCTTTGAGAAACGTTTTTCTTCATCATTTCAAAGATTTTTGCCCGCACTTGGTGGCAAACTGGCGATCCTCTGCCCATCTTTACTCCTAAAGGAGTAGGCCTTTCCTCGATGCTGCTTTTGTACCGAATCATGATTGCAATCACCTGTTAACATCACCAGTTTCAAATCACATCATTATTTAGTTATTATACCTCATTACTACCCCTGAATTGCCCCCATCCCAACTTTTTTTGGAATGTGTTGCAAGCCTGAATAACAAGAATGGGTGTTTATTTACAAATCAAATGATGTTGACCAAAAAAAACATGAATTATCTTGTGTTCGTACTGTCTGCAATGAAATAAAAGTTAAGGGAAATTTGTAAATTACTGCTTTATTTTTTTATTCACATTTTCCACACTGTCCCAACTTTTTCTGATTTGGGGTTGTACATACTGATGTCAGTATGAATTGCGTTGGAGCTGTACTTAACCAGGAGTACCCTGAAGGTTTGTGGCTAGTGGCATTTGCAAGTCATAAGTTTTGCAACAATGAGCGACATTATCCAGTGCACCAAATAGAATTTTTGGCTGTTAAGTGGGCAGTGGTTGACAAGTTCCATGATTATTTAAATGGTGTTAAGTTTAAAGTGGGAACCAACAACAACCCACTGACTTATATGTTGACTACATCTAAGCTTAATACTACTGTACCTGTATATTATTAATAACTTATCATTTTACCAGATATGCCCAAGCTTTTCCAAATAAAGACCAAAAAGCTGCAATGGTTCTATGTGAGACACGTTTGGTGCATTATAGCTTTCTGGCTAGAATATATTCAGATCAGACGACTTTGAGAGCAGTTTAAGTACCTTCCTTAGCTTTAAACCCTAGCGATACCAGGCTAAAAGCATTAGTCCCAAGTGTCACTTGAGCAACTGTACCGATGCGTCTTGGGTAAACGTTAGAACTGAGAATCACTCAGGCTGTAAAAGTACTGTCAGTGCTGCCGTTCTTTGGAGAAATTACATCTGAGTTTAGGGTTTCACTAATTATGAAATATCTGCACTTTACCAACAATGAAGACTTTAATGAGAATACCCATCCGGCACCCAAACTGAAGAAAACCTGGGCGATATACCAGGGGATGGTAGTAAAATTTCAGAGCGTTTACTTTCCGAACTGTGATGTCAACATCAATGAAAGTCTCCAGGCTTATAATGGCAGACTATCATTGTCACAGTACATTGTGTCAAAAAGACCAGGATTTGGCATAAAGTTTTACAAGCTTTGTGAATCCAAAATGGGAAACATTTGGAATTCGGCTCTGTACACAGGGAAAGGACAATGTTTGATCATAAATACAATCAGTACAGCGTTGCTAAGTCATTGGTGCTGACTTTGATTGATGCTCTGCTAGATCGAGGTTGCTGTGTTACCATGGACAATTTTTATACTTCGCTAGAGCTATTTGACATCTTGGTGCAAAGAAAGTCTGAATATGGAACAGTGTGTCCTAACCGTCGTGGCATGCCAGAAGACTTTGGCAGAGCTAAATCACAGAAAGGTGCGCTAGTAGCTTAGCAAAAAGGTAAAGTGCTTGTGCTGAAATGGAAAGAGACGAAAGAGGTTTGTCTTCTTAGCACTGTACATAATGCAGCTACAGTCACTGTAATGGCAACAAGGAGGATATGAGGCCTTGTGCTGTGGTCAACTATAATAGCATGATGGGTGGCGTAGACCGTGCGGATCAAGAATTCACTTTCTATTCCGTTATGAGAAGGCAACAAAAGAAATACTACAAAATGATATTTGTCATCTGGTGGAACAGTGCATTTGGAATTCTTTTGTGTTATACAAACAAAAAGCTGTCAGAACTGTATCTCATACAAATTTTACATGCCAGCTTGTGGAACAAATCATTGCTGCTCGTCCACAGTCCACAGTACAGTGATCCTTCGCTATATCGTGCTTCGACTTTCGCGGCTTCACTCCATCGCGGATTTTAAATGTAAGCATATCTAAATATATATCACAGATTTTTCACTGGTTCGCGGATTTCTGCGGACAATGGGTCTTTTAATTTATTGTACATGCTTCCTCAGTTTGTTTGCCCAGTTGATTTCATACAAGGGACGCTATTGACGGATGGCTTAGAAGCTACCCAATCAGAGCATGTATTACGTATTAAATAAAACTCCTCAATGATATACGATGTGCTTCCCGAGCGGTGCTTGATTGTTTGTTTTTCTCGTTCTCTCTCATTCTCTCTGACATTCTTTGCGCCTGATGGAGGGGGTGTGAGTAGAGGGGCTGTTTGCACAGAGGCTCTTTGCCTAGAAGATACGGACGCTACTCTAAAAAATGCTGAAAGACTGCCTTCACATTGCTCCCTTCTTTGCGGCTGCTTTATCGCGGTGCGCATATTTAAAAGCCCAAAAGCACGTATTGATTTTTTGATTGTTTGCTTTTCTCTTGCGCTCTCTCTCTCTCTCTGACTTTCTCTGCTCCTGACACGCATTCCTTTGAAGAGAAGATATGTTTGCATTCTTTTAATTGTGAGAAAGAACTGTCATCTCTGTCTTGTCATGGAGCACAGTTTAAACTTTTGACTAAAGGATGTTATTTCATGTCTAGAGGGCTCTAATAATGTTAACAGTGTGGAAGAGTTTATAAGGGCTTAAAATATATAAAAATAACCATACAAACATATGGTTTCTACTTCGCGGATTTTCACCTATCGCGGGGGGTTCTGGAACGCAACCCTTGCGATCGAGGAGGGATTACTGTACCCCTAAAGAGATGCAGTCGACCCAGCACGTTGTGGATCAATCCAGAGCGTCTTATTGGTAGACATTGCATTGATTATATACCTCCAATAGAAAAACAAAAACAGAATCCAACTCATACCTGTACAGTGTGCTGTTCAAAAACGGATAAATCTGAAAAGAAAATCCGAAAAGAAGCACGCTATTATCGTCCCGACTGTGACATTGTATAGGGTCTTTCACTGTGCTCTAAGATTTACCACACAAATGACTCATGTTGAAATTATATTCTGTTTGGCCGTCATTGTCAGTTTCATTATTACTGTTATTATTTTTACTATTATTGTTCAGTTCATATTTATTTTTATTCATCATTACCATTATTATTTGTATCATTATTATTGTAACAAAAGGCGCTATATAGGCGCTTGACCCGACACAGAAGGACACAGAGGCACGTAAAAAACTAACAAGACTTTTATTTTTCTTCACCCATGGGCACACGTCTTCCCCGTGACCCACAGGCAATACACAGTCCCAAGCAGGAATCACAACACCACCAAACACTCTTCTCCTTTACCACCACTCCTTCACAAGCGTAGTCCTCCTCCTCCCGACCCTGGCTCCTTGAGTGGTGGTGGCTGGCCCTTTTTATAACCCACCTGGAAGTGTTCCAGGCGCTTGACCACCTGGTCCTAATTGCACCTCTGGGTGGGGCTGAAGATTAGTCCAGCCAGGCTGCTGAGTCCATGCAGCTCCCCCCAGCGGCCATCTGAGCCCCCAACCAGGCTGTGGAGGACTCCATCTCCCATGGAGCCCTGCGAGTGGTTGAGGAATCACCGTCAGCCAGGGAGGCTGCCACCAAGCGTCCCGGAGGAGGTATTGGACTGCCCATGATGGCTTCCCTGGAATATAAGCAGCAGGGGCGTCCCTGCCGGGAATGGGACCCGGCTGTCCTTCAGATTATACTTCTGAGATTTAATAAAAATGTAATTTTTCATTACAAAGAAAATGCAACACTTTTTACATGCTTTTTGGAATAAAATGCAATGCTAAGGAGGTTAAAGAACTTTATAGAGTATGCTCAAAATAAAAAAAAACAAATCAAGGACTTCTCCGTACCATCATCAGAGAGATGCAAAACCAGAGCAATTCAATCATACCCTTCAATCAGTGCTTGATGTTCCTCTTTCTATTCCAGTCCAGAAAGAGAAATGGAGTTAGCATATCAGTCAGTTAGAACACACAAACGCATATAATTGTACAAGAAATTATGTCACAGGATACTCCCCTTACCTTCTGATGTTTGGAGGTGAAGCATGGTTGCCAAGAGCCAACAGAATGGAATTGATAATGTTAGTCATCAGAAATATGTCTGAAGAATGTGCACAAGAGTTGCTCACATCTATATCAGCAACACAGTCGGTGAGCCTCACAAAATACTGCCTGTTCAACAGATTATCCAGGACACCACAAGCTGGATTACAGACTAGTTCTGAATCCTTTCAGTCTTTGTTTTATTTTTGCTGTTGCTCTTTGGCCTCTCCTTCCCGTGGTGACACACTAATGGGGCCTATGGCAGTGTGGCAGTGTGCAGTTTTAAAACAATTAAAGCAGTGCACTCAGGGGCATAGGGGCCTAGGTATACACAATGGCATGGACAAGCAGCCCTGGGGTGTTGATGGGGAATTAAGCAGAACCTGTATTCACTTCAGACATGGGCAGGTTCAGCTGACTTCCTCATTAATGCTCTGTCTTCATAATCAAGGCACCAGCGCCCATTGAAGATAAAAATTGTCTGAGCAGGATAGATGGAAGAATTGTGACAGGATGAGGTGAGATCTGGAAATAAAGAAAAAGAATAAAGGAGACGACAGATATGGAAATAAATGGAAAGGAAAAAACAAACAGGAAGAGAGAAACAAAGAGACTTGAGGTTAAAAGGAAAGTAAAAGATAAAGATGAAGAGGAAAAATCCTGCTGAGCTGGTGCTACTATGGGGAGGAGGCAGGCGGTAAGGAAGAGGTCCCCAGAAAGGAGCGGTGCCATGGCTTCTGCTGCCCGTCTGCAGTAGCAGGAGCGACCAACTGCTCTGAGTGGGCTACTGCTGAAGACCAAGAGATGGCAGCAGGAGAAAGGAGCAGAGCTCACAGGGTCCTTGTTGAACACAAGCCAACTAGAAAGCCGATTTCGCCTGTCGGAGGATGTCTTTTCTTTCTGGGGAGACTGTAATGGATGAGCAGAAGAGACATCCGTTTTAGTAAGGATCATAGAGGTTCATGAGGGACTTTAAAGAATGGATCCTGACTGAGTTTTTAACCTCTGATTTTTAACCTGTTTTGGATTTGTTTATATGACTTTAAACCTTTATATCTTAATATCTTTTTTTGGGATTATTTCTTTATTGAGAAATGGATTTTGCACTATACTGTTGGAGTCTCCAATGTGATTGTCCTGATGAAGTATTGACATTAATAACAATTAATAACTAATTAATATTGTATTAATCAAATCATACATAACTTTTTTCCTGTCACTGTTAGATATTTTTAATTTCTTTTTTGTATGATGTTAGACTGTTTACTTACTAGTTGTAACTAAAATAAAAATATTCTTGCAATTCTGAATGCTTTTCAAATGTGTTGTATTAATTAATTAATTAATTAACTATTAAATATCTCAGAAACTAGAGCCAATCTGGCAAAACCAAAGTCATATTCTTAATCAGCACCATAAACGTAATATAAAACCGTTCAGACATTGTTGGCACCAAAATCACTGTATACCAGTGTAATAGATAACAAAAGAATGGAGTGATCATTGATATTCTAATCTGTAGTCAGACCTTAGCTGAAGAAAACAGCCCATGGTCTCCTTTTGAGTTCAGCCTCACTCAAGGGCAGCAAGGCGTACAAGCAAGGAGAGACCACATGTAAAACCAACATGCTTTTCTCTCAGAGAAAATAGATGACTGAACTCCAGCTCTTTCTACAAACAGGTTTATGTAGGTTCATAGGGTCTTTATTGTTACATGTGCAGAGTATAGTGAAATCATAATCAGCATGCAACAACACATTGCAATGATAAGTGAAAACACCTCACATCTTCTGTCTGCCTTACACTGTAAAAAATCTTATGTGCTATCTACTTAAAAAAATATGGTAACAATATTGCACATATTATTTTTAAGCAGTTTTTAAGGCTTGATTTTTTAGAAGAATTTACTTGAATAAATCATGTAAAAAATCCTAAATTATTTAGCCAGACGCATATTATTTTTAAGTAGTATTTACGGCTTGATTTTTTTCCCTAGAAGAATCTACTTGAATAAATCATGTAAAACATCCTAAATTATTTAGCCAGAGATATGATGATTTTAACATTATTAGTGGAATAATCGTTTTTAGTTTAAGCAGATAAAACAAAATGTACTCATATGTATTAAGGAAAATTACTTAATATAAAAAACTTTTTATAATGAAATGAATACATAATGCATTTTGGTGTTAAACATGCTTTTATTCCATGTTACACTGGTATCAAAATATTAAACACTTTGTAAAATAGTGTATATAACATTTACAGCAGTTTTAAGAAAAAACAAAAACAATTTGTAAAACAGTTTGTAACTGACAATTTATGTCATTGAAATCAACTGTTTAGCATCAAACCAGATAACCTGTTGTAGAACAAGCTGCAGAACAGTCTCAAACCTCAACCTGGGCATTTTCACCAAAACTTGGTAACAATGGAATGTGTCTCTCACAATCTAATACACAAGTTTGTTTTTGAGAGACTGCAATTTGGGGGAAAACCTGCAAACATCCAGTTCCAAGAAGAGCTTCTGAAAGGCCTCAAACGTGTTCCTCAGTTGTTTGGGATAGGTGAGGTTTAGTGCATATGTGAATCCAAGAAGAATTGCGCAGGCTCTACAGTAGTCAGATTTCCCAAGCCAGTCATTACTTGCACACCCTCCAAGACAATGCTAAAGTCCTCCTGGTCATCCTTCTTGCAGACAGCAATTTTCATTACCTGCTGCAGTAGACTTTGCTGCATATCCTCATTGTCACACTGTAAAACAAACATAACATTTTATTATGAAGATCTGTTATTTATGTAGTTAATTTGTGTAAGATGTTCAAACAAGTTTTTCCTCATAAGAACTTAAAATGCAGATACCTCAAGGAAGTACAGTAAACCATTTCTAGGTTCATATCTTTGTAACATTGTAAAACACTAACCCCCCAAAAGTTGTTTCAGTGAACTATGGAGACTGGCACTACAACCAACTCAAGTATACTATGGCTAATGGCGGACGTTTTCAGAAATGTTGACATTGTTTAATTTATTTCATTTATATTGCTGACACTAGTGCAAGAATTTTTTTACATGAGGAACGTACTTATGATTAAGATGTATTTCTGTTTTTGTAAAGGAAAACAAATGCTAAATACAGTTTTCTGAAAACAATAAATATCTGAAATAGTTTTAGACACTTACATTGTACTCCTGGATGAGGTCTTCCTCCTTTTCACCCAAGTAATTGACCATGCAACGGAGGACAACATCTCTTGTCTGTTCTATGTTTTGATGTGAGGTCTAAGGCACCAAAAGTGTAGAAATTAGTAATAGTACCCAATAATAATGAAGCAAATATCAATCAAATAATAATAAAAACTACCAATTAAAATACCTGCTGTATGGCACCTATTTTCTTCTTCAAAATCTGTCCGAGTGCTCCTCCTTTGCAGGAAAATATTGTGAAAAGTTTAGGAGTGTAGTAATCCAACATCTTAATAAATGTTGGCTCAAGGTGCAGAGTAGTAATTCTCCTAAACTCTTCATTAATCTAAAAAATGAAACACACAAACACTGATTATAGTTATATTCAGTTGACAACCACATTATTATCTGTGATGGTATTTAATGACAAAATGTAAAATCCCTACCTGGAGAATGTCAAACAGAGCAGGCCAGCGATCTTTAAATTCTGCAACAGTCGGGTACAATTCAACCACCTCATGTCTTCGGAGAGCAAAGGTTTTTGACATTTTTTCTTTCACCACAACTGCATTGTCCCTCTTTTTCACTTCAGTCAGGAGTTGAACCCTCTCTTGATCCAAACTGTCCTGATGGTGGTAAGTTCTGCTTTACGAGGTTTTCTGACATTTTTTGCAGGTTTCCTGTCTTCAGGGTTCTTCTTTTGAAGTGTGTTACATGCAACCTCAGGAAAACCAAACTTACTGAGTCGTCTTCTACAATCTGCCATCTTGTACTTTAGGCTCATCTGCCAACCATAAAAGCCAGAAAAACTGCCTGGTTCCTTCAGACATGGATATTTTCGGATAAGTGCTTCAGCAACACCGGCAACCTGAATCCCAGAAGGATATGATGTGTAGGTATGAATAGCCTTTACTAAATACTCATTTACATCCCTCTTCACAGTTTGAACATTTAGAAGGCTGTCATCTTTCTTGTAAGCCTCCATGCCCTTTTTGAGAACCATCTCTACTTCTGGAGAAAAAGATGGAATTGGAAACTCCTGAGGCCACGGCAACCTATCAGGGCTACTTTGGGGAGAAAGGATGCCTGTATCTCCAGAGGAAGTGGATGTGGATAGATGTTGGCCAACATCATCAAGTGGACATGTAGTGCAAGAAATAGAGGACTCTTCATCTACTGAAATTGACGTACTGGCACTAGTGTTTCCTTCATTTTCAGCAAAGAGTGTAAGAATAACTGGTGTAGGGAAAACAACTTTTATAGTATGCTTGTGCTGAATTTGGTCAGTGGATGCAAGGGTAAAAAAGTCATCAAATTCAGAATCTTTATACTGGAGAGAAAAATCCTCATGGATATCAAATGCCTCCTTAACTGCTAACGTAAGGTCATCTAAAGTTTTTGGGATTCCTGAGGGAAGGATTAACTTCCTGATTTCTTGTTTAATAAGTACTCTTAATGCTGCAGGGTCCATGTTGTCATCTGAATGCCTAAAAAAATAATACAAAGCACAAGTCTGATGAACATCAAGTTTGTAACAATTCAGATTAACAGTTCTGAAACATTTGACATAAACCTAAAGTTACTAATAGCAAAATAAAAACTACTTATAGGTATAACTTAAATATTACTATTTTACTGACATTGTCATTCTAAATATGCGTCTATGGATGTTGAACTGAATGTTAAGGATAGGATATTTCATCCAAAAAAAGAAAATTCCTTATCTTTTACTCTTTACTTACTCTTTTACATATGAATTATCCTTTTATGGATTGACAGCCTCTTGTACAAATCATACTACCATCATCTAATAAGAACAGCAGATATGATGTTTCAGGGTGACAAAGCGGTTTTTACCCAAACAATAAGCTGCCAGAGGATACCAATCAACAAGTGCTTTGTGCTCAACAAGTTGTACATCCCCACTTGACTGAAGACAGTAAGATCTGAAATGTTCATTGTACCAAGAGCTAAAAGTCTTGACAATGAAACTAAGACTTTTGTCCAAAAAAAATATGCATAATTTCAGCAAAGTCAGGTAAACCTCCAGTGCAAGGCAGAATCATGCCCACTCTGTATGTACCTAGGTAAGACACTGAAGTGGTCAAAGAGACACTTGTTTGATCTGAAATGTTTCTTATGGCCTACTGTAACTCTTCATGCAGAAGTTCCAATGACATATTGGAAACTTTACTCACATGCAATGAAGTGTTCTCAGAAGTGGCATGTAAGTGGGAAGCCATCATTAGCTGATGCCTTGTAGCAAGAGACATCAAGACATTTTTGATATTTGTAGTCTGTCTCACTACACGCTTGAAAAAGCTATGCTTAGATTCAAAGCGTATGGTCCAAAGTCCAACAACTGGACCAAAAGACTCAATCAACTCAGAATAATGCTTCAGGAAATGGTGTTTTGGGAGCAGTCTTTCGTGTGGGTAAAGTTCAAGAAATTGATGTCAATGTTCTGATATCTGGGAATCAAGAAAACCAATACTTTCTGCAGTGTGGACAGGTGACACAACCAGCTCAACAATATCTTTCAAATTCATGAGAATTTGCCAGGCAGGTTCATCTACAGGTATTTTGGATCCAATCAAAAATGGCAGAAGTCTGATAAGAGCCCAGTTCTCATGCATATTCCCCCCTACACTTCGACGTGCAGCAAATTTTTGGGGGATTGCATGAGGACTGTTCGTTTTATCTGTCCATTTGTAGGGAAAGAGTGCAATTGCCTCATTGAGTGAACTCAATGTGAAATATTTCTTCTTCACTAAGACAGAGAGGCACAGCGCTAGTTCCACAGGAATGACACCTTCAAATAAGTCATGGGCTATGTCTGGGGGATAGCCAGTAGTGAAATGAAAATGCTTCAGTTTGTCAGTAAAATGACAAACCTTTTTGATACCAAAGGAGTGGGTGAGTGTAGGATTATCCTTCACAGTCTGAACATGGACTGCATAAGACATCTTTGTTCTTGGAGGAAAAGCACCTAATCTCATTTCCTTTTCCTGGAATTCAGCATGGCGGCCAAGACAGAATCGACAGATGTAATCCCCAGTAAAATTTTCAACTAAACCACCAATTGCATGGGCACCAAGGTTATCTGCTACCACACTGATCACAGTCCCTTTGATGTTTTTTCCATAATTAACAATGACAACTCCTTCCTGCTCCAATGTAGAAAGATCATTCAAAAGTGGTTCTAAAATGACTTCATATCCATACTTTTTTACATCATCAGCTTTACTGAGAACAGCTAAATGTATTGATGTAAGAGCAGATCGTAATTCAGGTGGCAAATTTGCCAAAACCCAATAAACCGCTGTGATTTTGTGCTTTTTCTTGGATGTTCCAAGCGGATTGCACACTTCAAAGTCATCAACATATAGTA
>JANRMT010062814.1:131669561-131687047 GCA_026402145.1 Polypterus bichir lapradei
TAAGCTGTAAGGAATGGGCCTGCCAAATTTCAGCCTTCTACCTACACGGGAAGTTGGAGAATTTGTGACGTTTGGAAAATTCAATATGGCGGCCGACAGTGGCGTCATACCACCGAAATAAGTACGTACATCGGTTTTGGTTAGCGCAGGGAAGCCACCTACCAAATTTCGTGAAGACGGGGTCATTCTTCTACCTACACGGGAAGTTGGAAAATTGGTGACGTTGGAAAGTTCAATATGGCGGCCGACAGTGGCGTCATACCATCGAAATAAGTAAGTACATCGGTTTCGGTTAGCGCAGGGAAGCCGCCTACCAAATTTCGTGAAGATGGGGCCATAAATAAGAAAGTTCAACATGGTGGACGTTGTCGACCGTTATCGACCGTTACGTGTAGAATTTCAAAATGAAACCTGCTTAACTTTTGTAAGTAAGCTGTAAGGAATGAGCCTGCCAAATTTCAGCCTTCTACCTACACGGGAAGTTGGAGTATTAGTGATGAGTCAGTGAGTGAGTGAGTGAGTGAGTGAGTGAGTGAGTGAGTGCTTTGCCTTTTATTAGTATAGATATATATAAGGCAGAAATGTCTTTGTAAAATAAAAACTAAATTAAAACTAAAAATACAAGATGAAGGAAAGCCAAAACTAAACGGAATTTCCAATGAAGGTCAGAAAAAAAAAAAATATATATATATATATATAGAAATAACTAATATAAAAAGGCAAAACTTTAATAACCTTGATGTGTACTCATTAGTAATTTATACAGTTTGTATTTGCATTTTAACTGTTAACTTGTCATAGCACTCTGCGCTTGCATTAATTAAAGAGTTTTATACAAATAAAAATTAATTTGTCCTTAATTATAGCAAAATCATCAGAAACATTCTGCAAGTAACATGCCCTCGTGCTGTATTTATAGTCTACGTGGCAATGAGAGAAAAGAAAATGAAACAGAACATATCAGAGAAACAACCCTTGAGTCTCACAAGCTGCCACATTTCCACCAAACAGTTTATTATCCAGGACACCACAGGCTCATCCACCTGCATATATCTGAGCTTACCCCTTACCAGGAAAGGGCCGAGCGATATTGAATATACTGGAGAAATCTAAAAATGTAACCCTAACTGTTTTGTTAAGATGGGAATATATCCTGAGGACCAGCTAGATAATTAGATTTTCCACTCCAATCTTTGGTCAATTGGCAAAATGCAGTGGGTCCAAGTGGTCTCATATAATCCAGTACCAGCCTCTCGAAGGTCTTCATGATTGTGGTGAGTAAGGTCCATTGGTCAGTAGTCCTAAAACAACAACTTTAAAACATTCTTCTTTCTTCAAATCAATGGAAATCACGAACAAATTAAATATAAAATTGTATGTGATTCATACTTTCCCGGCACAAATTATATGGTTTGGGACTTGCCACAGAACTCTTCTGCCTGTTGTCCTTTGTACCATTTTAGTCACATCCATTCGTTTCCATCGGATCCTTTGTCATTAAGTCAATTTTCTCAATCTTTACTCTGCACACTCCTTTTTAACCCATATTCTCTCTTTGACCTCTTTGATCTTTCTTCTATCCAAAAGAAGCTTTTCTGTCCTTGGGCAAAATTGCTGTTAAGTGGGTACTGACCTCCGAATAAAAGTCAAAGATTCTCTTTCCCATAACTTTTCACATTATATAATCTTAGACTTTGTGTCATGGATCAACAGATCATACACATCCGGTATCATTGCAGGAACATCTGCTAGTTACAGTAAAGGACTGACTGGCCATCTGCCAGTGGTGTTCAATTATTATTTTTTTTATAAATTTCTTTGGCATCATCCTGGATGGAGCCCAGCTGTGATCTCTTGAAGGTATCCTAGAATTTCTCTCCTTTCCTATTCTTTTTGATCTTTCCCTCAGAGGCTAATCATTATTATGATTACGTAATCATTTTGAATTTTGTTATTTTCATTATTGTTTTGTGTTGTGACTAGGACTCCATTTTGCTTTCTGCATGAAAATAATTTTTCATGGATTTAACTATGTTATTTATTGTTACATGTGACATACTGTATACAACAAGTCTGTCTATATAAAATTGCAGCTTGAATATATTAGCATACTTGCTTTGTATCAGTGATGCTACCTTTTTTCTCTTGAGATTTTTGCAAGAGTCAGGGAAAGGATATTCAGAGCACAGACTCACAGACTTAAAATGTTTTTACTTTGATTTTTAAAAACATTTTGTTATTTTACAGCTTGGTTTAGGTTTTCTATCTACAGATGACCCTCCATAAAACAAATAAAGTCAGTAAAAAAATGTAACAAATTTTGTTTTGTGTGTGAAAAGCTTAAACAATATGCATACAGTGGATTGTATGCAATTTTAATAATTTAGCTGCATCTCTATTACCATTACAAATAAGCAATGTAATGGTATAAGAAAGATGAGGTAACTACATTTTTATGACTAATTCTTTATGATATTCACAATTCATTTTAAAGAAAGTAACAAGAAAAAGTAAATCGTTTTAAATTAAACTTGCTATCAGTTATATTTCATTTCTTTAGCTCAGTATAATTAAAAAGACTATACTTTAATTGCAAGGATTTTAAACTATGACACAATAAATTAATTGAATTCAAATAACTTACTCATTTTCTTTCACTGCCATTGCAATTTGTGACTCAAGCTCTTCTTCCCCTTGAAGTTCAATGCCTAGCCTTTTGTGCAAAGCCCGCAGGCGAAACATAGCTGCTCTGGTTTGGTAAAATTGGGGTCAGGAAGGATACATTGAAAAAAGAGAAAGTATGAAAATACAGTATTAAGACAGATTACAATTAAAATGCTTTTTTTTTTTTTAAATATTTGTAATAACATTTAAAGATCCAGAGCATGAAATTAACAGTAGAAGTGAGAGTGTGAAGTTAACATTAAATGGTGAGAGTGTAAAATTAATAGTAAAAAATGTGCAGGTAATTTCAACACATTGACTATTTGATTTTCTTAGTATCCATGACTATGACACAAATCTTCAACAAGATTGTCTCTGGGTAAATTCTTGGGACAGTGTTCAGTGAAAAACTGTGCTGCTACAGGGTGTGTGGTATTTCTTTTTCCAAAATGCTACTTGTGTTGTGAAGTTCATTACTGTTTTCAGTTTTGGCTGGTTTTTTGCTCTAACTTTTTAAAATTTCATGTTCTTATTTTTCATTATTAATTTCCCACTCTGGGTTTTTATTTTTTGTGTATTTTGTGGCAGTGTTCTCCATTATAATATAGGTTTTCAGGATTGTGAAATGTAAAGAAATTTATTGGATATTATTATTACCAACATGTGATTATTTTTCAGATTTCTCTTCAGGTTTATTTGGCATTTTTCAGAAAAGCAACCATGTAAAGTCAAGCTATGGACAAGCTAGATCAAACAAAGTGATTTTAATTTGAAAAGGTTGAACTTTATGAAATTTCTTTATTTATTATAAAAATGGAAGAGCTTGAAGTTAATTGAAGGTGTGTCCAGAAATGCACAGTAGACAGACATTTCCAAAACATCGCCACTAATGTTTTTGTCCAAAAACGTTTTACTAAATTAACTCACATGTTTTCAGAGTTTTGTTCTTCCAATATTTGCTTTTCCACTACTTCTTGCTGCCTCTTGAGCTCTGCAATACGCATGTGACAAGCTCTCAGCTCCTCCCTTTAACAAAAGAAACCAAAATAAGTCCACGAGTAGTCCTGTGATAGATGGACACACAATACCATTAAATATCTACAGTATATATAGGGATGTCACAATAACCAATATTTCACTGCTAATCCAGTACCAATATTCTGAAAACGTTACTGCACCATCTTTATTTAGTATTTTATTCAGTAGCACAAAGAGAGTCCGTACTGCATTCATGCCTAAATGTCAGTTCACAAATTACTCAGGAAGACACATTAATACATGACAGAAACCAAGTTAAACTACATATGTATGATGGCAAAGCACTGCATCAATATATGCTGAAAAGAAAAACAGCACAGATCATGTCTGGAAATGCTTTTGAGTTTGCATAGGAGAATGTCAGCTTTTTCAGAATTCCCTTTATAGAATTAGTTTAAAAAAATGAATTTGTGTGTGATACATAACAGTAGGGCTGCAACTAATGATTATTTTGGTAGTCGACTAGTCGTTCAATTTATTTTTCGATTAGTCACAATTATTTCATGGCTGACTATTTTGATGCCCGCAACCTTTGGCTGCACATCCTGTTCTAGGCTCCAGTGCATGTCTTACCTCATCTGCTGATGTCTGTCAACCTGTGAATGTCACCCTGATGTCTCTGCATTAACACGATTAAAATTAATAATACTCAAATTAAAATAACCAGTGAAATATATGAATTTGAAAATAATCAGATGTTTTTATATTAGTGTGACAATCATAATAAAAAAGAAATACATTAAACAATACAAAATAAAGTGCACGTAGTCTTTAAAAAAAAAAGTGCATTTAATTTAACCAAAAAATACATTTTTCATATTTTAGTAATAAATGACAAAATGTAGACATAAAACTATATAATGTGTAAAGCCTGAAGTGAAAAGATCAAATAAACACTTTCATAAAAGGTTCAAGGATGATACAATAGCTTCCGTGGTGCAGCGGTAGGAATTGCTGACTTATAATCAAGAGTCCCCCGGTTCGATCCTGACTGCCTTGTATATTTACTGTTTGGAGTAGCGAGTTGCTCTTATTGTTATTATAATACAACATACATTTGATTTGCGTCTGTAACAGCCACTGTATTAAATGTATATTACTGTTAAAAGCTACCTTTTTTCTTCACTTTTATTCTGTCAGTCACAATCACGATACATACTTTTTGAATATGATGCCACAAGCTGGTTAGAGAGTCCAGAACCTTAAGCTGAAGATATCATTGGACAAGTATCAAAACTCCACACTTGTGACAGGTGGCAGAGGACAATGAGACAACCAAGTAATGCTTGGAGGAAGCCCACATCACATTTGACTTTAATAAATGTGTCTTAATAATGTGAAATCAATACAGTGTCTATGTAATAAGTCAGTTAAACAAGACCTTTTTTAAGGGATCGACAAGGCTCTCACCATTCCAAGAAGCTATATTTTATTTAACCATTTTCTGAAATAAAGTGAACAGTAAAAAGGTAGAAAGGAAGAAAAACAGATGTACCAAGCAAAACATGCTCATCCCCATAGGAGTGCACATTCACCGTTTACCTGTGACCTCTGAAAGCATGTCTCAGGAAAAGCCACCTTCCCCCAAAAAACTACATAGAACTTGTAGCCCCATGCTCCAGATAAATGCTGCCTCAGCCAGTCAGATAGCACAGTGGATCCCAAAGCACTCATCACCCCCCCATTCCCAACCTCTGACCTTCCACAAGTGAAACAAAACAAAATGACTGCTCTAAAACATCTGGGAGATGTAGTACACAGGCTTAAAAAGAGGACACAGGTACAACTGTAGAGTGACAAGGCATCGGAATTAATACACATGCCCGTTACCAAACCATAAACGGCTACGTGCCTGCGTCCATTCACCCCACTCAATAAAAAGATAAGGAAATATGAAGTAAAGGGTGCAGGCATTGAGGGAACTGTCACAGAGTAAAGGTGCTGAGTGATTCGAAGTTACCTAACACTTTGCTCACCTCGGCCATAGTGTTGTAAAATCTATGCTGACTTTCAAAAGCAAGCTTGAGACATGGAGGAAAAACCAAAAAAGGGGCAACTCCTAACTCCTTCGCATTTCTGATCAGCACATTCACTGCCATCTTGCAGCAGCTGTTTTAGCAAATTTTATGACCTTCAAAGGAGAGCACCTGAAAATTTCTTGCCTCTCGATTAACTGTCAGACAGTCTTGATAATTAACAAACCACACTATAATAGACAAAGGAATGCCAGCATATATTTTTCCTTTGCGGAAGAATAATTTTAAGAGTAACACAGCCTTCATCCTAAAGAAATAGCATAAAGGGTTACTCAATGCTGGAAAACGAGATAAAGGTCAAGTAAACAACAAAATGTACTGAAAGATGACTAAGAGATAACTAAGAAAACAGCAGATGTCCTGTAAACAACCAGAATGGACAGTTGTTATATGCACAGAAATTTCAAGGGTGGTAGGTCATCTCAAAAGGTATAAGAACCACCAGAATATAATAGACTTATTTTATATAAAAGTCATTCAGGTGTAAACCAACTAGTGTAAATTTATACATTGATTGACACTATATAAATTCCATAGTTTATAAAATGAGCCTCAATTCTTTGTTTCTCTATCATTCTGACCATGAGTAATTAAAAGATACAATAAACATCTTTTCTCCTGCCCGATTACTGATGATTTGTCCTGTTAGAGAGAAAAAAAAAAAAAACATTTTTTTTTTTTTTTCTTGCTTCGCTCGCCAACTCCCACCCCCTAAGCGCTATGCTCCATTGTGAAGAGGGGCACTGAACGCACCCCAAAGAGACGAGGTCGCTCCTCTGAAACCCCTCTTTAAACGGTGATACAATGGGAATCAAATAACAGATTTTTTTTTTTTTTTTAAACCTTCTCTTTGCTCGATCAGCTACTGGCTTGCTGCTGCTCCTGTGCCGCGTGATCTGCATTTTGTGCGGCACTTCAAACGTTTTGAAGTCACTGCTTTGTCTCTCTTCTCCCCCAGACATTCTCAAACACTATTCAATCTCCTTTTTTACTATCATTTTTTTGAGACTTTCGAATTTTCCTACTTCCATTATCTGTAACTTGCTCTGCATGTGTACCACAGGCCTTGCTTCCAAAAGTTGTAAGTATAACGTGACTTGTCTGTCTCACGTGATGTGAAAGTGTCTCTGTCTCAAAAGATCACGTCTCATGCAAAGTTTTTTTTTTTTTTTTTTATATATATAATAGACAGATGTTAAATTTCTACCACACCTTCTCTACCAATCCTTATTCCGACATGTCTAAAGTTATTACGGCACGGACATCCTTTCATCTTAGTAAGCTTTCCTGATAGCAATTCAACTTCCCCACTGATGTCAGCGATTTCCACAGTATGGGGTTCAGCCATTGTTTTAACCTCCTCAGTGTTACTTCAGAGGGCCAATCAGGTATAGACAAGTTTTGCATAAGACCAGAGGATTACTCGGGCTGTAAAAGTGCCAAAATCGTTGGCACCGAGTCTTACTCGGACAACGGTATAGGCGTTTCTGACATAAACATCAGGCCCAAGCGTTACCCAGGCAATGCTGTAGAAGTGTCTTTTCCTTGCCTCATAATAGCGTCTTGTAAGAAAAGCCTCTCATCAGCATTAATGACGAGGTGAATTTGACTTCAGGAAGTGAAATTGAAATGGACAGTGAAACCAAAAGTGATTCTGGTAAATCTGAAAGTCACTCGCACTGGTGTTCATATTATTATTAGTAGTAGTATCATTACTATACTTTCTGCACTTGTCTTTCTACTTTAAGTGTTTTGCACATTGCAGTAGAAAGATGACATTCAATAAGAATATAATTTTTCAAGCCAAAAAAAATGCAACGCTTTTTACAAGTTTTTTTGAGAAAAAAAATGTAACGCTAAGAAGATAAACGGAGACTACGTCCTTCTGTATCATCTTCATGTCAGTCCTTAAGGCATTCATACCAGACTAGAGCTCAGTATGATTCTGCTGAAGGATAACTGGTAAAGAGTTCACCTGGTCCTCAACAAATTTTTTCTCCTCAAAGAAGCCATGAAGAGAGAAATGGGAGATCTTTCTCTGCACTGCCTTCAGATCAGGGTATCTTTTTACCAAGACTGCTAAGGATGGGACAAGTTCTACTTTGCAACGTAGTCAAGATCAGATGCACCAAGGTAAGCTAAATCTTATATGACATTTTGAAAATGTTTAGACGGCAAAGGCAATCAGTGGTGAGCAAAAGGTGAAAAGCATGCAAACAGATGCAGAACTAAGGGGCTATTAGCAGCATGTATCACATAAAACACCTAAATAGAAAAGTTGAAGAATGAGATTTTTTTTTTAAAAGAAAAATGTAGCAAATATAGCAAAATTTAAAAGTTTAAAAACATTAGAGTTGCCAAAATATTGAGAACATTTAGCACAAAATTTCACACTCATTCCAAAAAAATGTTACCAATGTTAGGAAGAGAAACAAGCACAAAGAATTAGAAAGCACCCACAAGAAAACAAAAAGGTTACATAATTTTAAGATTGCGAAAATAAGAGAACACAATTTTACTATGCATACCTTGCTTTAAGAAGATCGTGATCCTTCTGCTGTCTCATAGAATCAAGTTGGTCAAGTTTCTTACGTAATTTGAAAGTTCTTATTTTCTCAGCATGGGTTATCTTCCGTGTTTTATCAGCATCAGCATTAAAATCTCTTTCTTCATCATCCCTACAAATAAGCAAAGAAATTGCCACTGCACCAGTGATACATTATGGAATATATGTCCACCTAAAAATAACAATGTGTAGTTTTGATTACTTTCTCTGTGTGATTAGCTATATTTATTTAATTTTGAAAATTCACTGTTAAGGTTTTGTCATTTTCTATGGTTTGCTTTTTTTCTACATTTATCACCATGTTTGTGATGTCAATGTGTTACCGTTTTGTTTGCAATTCATGGGCGCCACCATATTGTTGACAGCAATACACTCATTGCTTGTCACTGCTATGAATGATAGACCTCAAAAGGCCAGGATAAAAAGAGCAGCTGGCAAAAACTGGGAGACTGTTTCATGAACATTAATCAAAATTCATAATCAAGAATATACTAAAAGTTGTTTCTCCAAGTCAAACAAAGCTGTGGTGAAATCCTAATAACTAAAGTTGAAATCAAAAAATATGTTGCCATAGAGGTCGTTAACTTTTAGTTAGAACCTTAGGACACTACAACAATTGTGATAAGATGCAAATTAGTACACACTCATTAATCCTATTCACTCAGATTGTCCAAAATAACATGAAGTTGAAATCTGAAGGTTCCTAAACCCCAGCTCTCTGCCACATTACTTGGTAATTTATACAGTTCTTGGTAATTTACTCAAATGTGTCTGTAGCCTGGTTACGAATTCTGTCACACCAAAAAGCCTCTATGTCCAGGCATTATTCAGGGAGTGGATATAGAGGTGATGCACTCCTACAAGTTCTTGAAGGTCCATGTCAATAACAGGTTGAACTGATCTCGCAACAGAACAACAAGACAGGAAATGCCAGAGTAGGTACTTAAGAGATTGCATTCCTTTAATGCAGGTAGTGCCATCCTTGACATCTTCTACACTTCAAGAGAAAGAGGCCCACAGAATCAATAAACTAATTAAAAGGGTAGACTCAAAAATATGATGTACTCTGGACCCCCTGCAGGTAGTAGCAAAGAACTGAGTGCCATTAGGAACAATGGTGTACATCCTCTTTCCAACCCACTAACACAGAACTTTCAGCCAATAAATTATTCAGATGTATGGGGCTCCTTTATACAGTACCAATGGCAATAGGTCTACATAATGCTACAATATAACCGTGACTGCCAAATCAGAAGTTTTCTTTAATTTAAATTTTTTCTTTTAGTCATTCTGATATATGATGAGATCACAGTGCAGGTATGTGTATATTATTTATCTATTGTCACAGATGACATGGGTTGGCTGGCATCCCAGATAGGGTGGATTGGTCCTTACCTGGCCGGGACACCTTTAAACACTAGAATTACCAAAGCCTATGAAAGAACTCGTAGATCCGTCCCACCGTAAATCCCTTTACACTTCTTCACCCGCGTCTTTTATCCTGTAAATGTGTCGATAAGCAGCAAGCAGCCTATCACATTCCCCCACAGTTTTCTCAGCTCAAGTCTGTTTACCTGCATATCAGTTGCTTAGAGTTGTATAGAGTGAGAAGTCAAGCAAAATGACATTTTTTGTAAATACTATATTGTTATTTGGAACACATGCATTTCATGTGTGTTCCGAGTCTACAACAATCTATATAAACACTTTGTTAAAACAGAAACGTTTTTCACGTTTTAGTAATAATTGACAAAATGAAGACATGAAGTGTTTAATGTGTGAAGCTTGAAGTCCAAATATCAAATAAACACTTTCACAAAAGGTACAAATATAACAAAGGTACAAATATAACAAAGGTTCTTCCCGCAATAATGTGAAGGTAGCCAAGGCGGAAGAACCTCCAAAATCATTGTAAAGAGGCTGTCTGTTATAGTTCTGCCTGTCCAGAAATGGCTCCATAAGCTTTATGACCACAGACTCGGAAAGTCTTTGCCCAGAGTTGTAACTCGAAACACAGTTCTCAACAAAACGTTGCCAGATATCCGAGATCACAGCAAATCTGTCATTTTTTATACATTCTGCACAGGTGTCTGTTGTCAAAGCGCAAATGCCGCATGGTAGTCTTGCCGGTACAACAAATAGTTCTGTGTAGGCATCAATCACAGCACCAACTGTGGTCATCCCTGCTCTTGTGAAAAGAATGGAAATAAATGTCAATAACTCAGAGAGGAAGTAGCAAGTTCGATGTACCATGTGAACGTCACAGACAGAATAAAACTGAATAATAAAAAAAAAAAACAAGCGTTAAATATTACAAGTAGCCAAAATTTACACCAGGTGTTACAGACTCACATCAAATGTATGTTTTTATTATATTATAGTAATAATGATAATAGCAGCTCACTACTCAAAACGCTGAGCACCTGGCCTCAAACCCAGAACCTTCGAAATACAAGGCAGCAGTTCTTACCTCTATACCATTGAAGAATGTATATCAACTTCCTGTAAATTGACATTTGAGCTTGGGTTTTTAACTTATTGATAGCAACATGTATATTAAATGATTTTTTCTCTTTGGTTATATTCTTGAATAAAAAACCCATGTAATTATTTAATATTTGGACAAGGTCTTCCTACATTATACACTTCACATCATTATTGGTATAACATGGAAAAGTTTCTGCTTTAGGTATATGTTCAGCATTTCTTGACTCACATTTCCTTTCATCCTACACTTACACAAATCGTTGCAGTCACAGAACACACATGAAATGTATGTATTCCAAATAATGATGTTACTTATCCTATACAAACGCCAGGCGCCTCACTGCCAGATAGAGACTTGGGCTCTGAGAATTTTGTGGCATACTCAGCTCCGTCGGTGGGGTTATAAGATAGCAGACTGCTTGCTACTTGTACTGATCAACACATTTGCAAAAGACGCTGATGAGGAGAGGTGCAAAGGAATTTAAGGTGGCCTGGGATTACAAGTTGTTTTGTAGGCTTCAGGGATTCTAGTGTTAAGCCACATAACAGGTGGTCTCTACCTCCTTCCACCCCTCGAAACAGTGAGAAACTTTGAAGAGTTGGAAAACCCTGATGAGAAGAAAAAATATTGTGAATCCAGGAGCCAAATATTTATTACAAACACAACCAAGAACCCAACATCCGGAAACAATTAAGTTTCCTGGATATTTTAAACAAGGGGAAAGCAATTTGCTCCAGAAAGTAACTGTTTTGAGTGTCAGAAGAGGGGATATAAATGGAGACAATGCCCTCTCAGGCTGTCAGAGATGTCTTGGGGGTGTGGCTCTAACAGCTCCCTCTGTAAAGTGACATCCCTGACGTTTCACATGTACATGATAGTAGCGTACTAGGAAGACAGAAATATGATGGTGTCTAGGTAAGATCAGTGTATACTTTTCATCATTCTCCAGCTGCACATTTTTAAGTCGACCTCCAATCCTGATAAGGCCTTCAACCACTTTGGGGTCAGGGTTAAAAAGTGAACTTTTTTATCTACAGTTTTCCAATTAGGCAAATGTAGCTCCTTCACATAAGCTTCAGTCTGGACTAACTTAAGTTTGGTATTTGAAGCCCGAGAAAGTTCATCAGGTGTACATGCTTTAAAGCATTAGTGCCAGCCTCTACATTCAGTTAAGTTTTGTCCTGCATTGTAGGAGCGAGCAATGTGAATAAAGAGGGCTATAGCTCTGACCAATGAGTTTCAGGAAGTCCAGTCGGTGGTCAGCCCTTCTTTTATTTGAATGCGAGTAGTATAGTTTGTAACTGTTTGCCGTATTTCAGCTTCCTTGTCAGGATTCACAAGCTCCAAAAACACTAATGTCTCATTGATTTTCTTGGTGCTTCTTGAGAAAGCTGGTCCAGTAAACCATATCGTCTCTGCCAAATGTGATGCACCGATGGACCTAGATGCATAATCACCTGGGTTTTCATTTGAAGGTATGTACTGTATAACCACTGCTCAGGCTTTGTTGACTGACAAATGCAATAAATTCTGTTGTGCACATACACATAGAAGCATCTAGTCTGATTGTGTATGCAGTCTAAGACTATTTGCTGTCACAGTTAAACCAGAACCCGGAGGATGAGCTCTGCAATTTCCACTGCCATTACCACAGCACACGGCATAAGCCAAGGAATAGTAGGCTCAGATACAGGAGCCAACCTGGCTTTTCCAAAGACAAAGTCCATATCAATTTTCCCTTCTTTACTAATGTTTCTAATGTAGGCTGCTGCCCCAAGGGCTTTAGTAGATGCATCAGAAAACAAACAAAGCTCCATGTAAGCTGCATTTGAAATAGAGCTGGTGGTATATATGTGGAATATGCAGATATTGTAAATGTTGTTTCACAGACATTGCTGCAAAGTTCCTGCAGCGAAGCCCTACCCTGTATGGTCACTGGAGCAACCAAGGGGGTCAAAAAGGCTATTGACCAAAGATAAAACACCTCGCTGTGTGAACAGCCTATTACTTGTTGACATTTTGAATGTAAAGGTGCCCGATACTATTTCCCAGCAAAGTCACAAGCTGCACTGATTGAGCTCTGTATCTTCCCTGAAGTTTAAGTCCTTTATGGCTTCAGCATGATCCTCTGACAAAGGTCTGCAAGACAACTGGGCTGTTAGAAGCAATTTTACACAAATGAAATTTATGAATCAGCAAGTGACACTCTAATCCTTTTTAAGAGGTCAATAGCTTCTTCATCTGAAGACAATGACATCATCCACATAAAAATGTCAAATACCAACATTCTTCATTGTTCATTATAGTTGGTGCTTGCTCTACATGATCATTTTCAAGAATTTTACTCATAAGTCAGAAACTGATCTCTCATCTCAGATTTACGATTCAGTGTGCGGCTCAGAGAGATAAGCCTAGTCATAGCTTGCTAGGGAGTCATTGTCAGGCCACATTAAAAATGGTAGTGGAGCTACCCAGCTGTTGACTTCATCCCAATACATTTCACGGTCCATAATATTTAGAAATATTGAATCTTCAATTGATGGAGCCAGATCAATGTCATTTATTGTATGACCAAACACTGTGCACCCAATGCTGTACTCTAGCATACCTTTTCCATATTCACTGCTGGTGTTTTGTTTCTCCCCGCCATGGCACTTCCCTTCCTGCAAACTTTTACATGAGGTAAGTAGGTTGCCCATCGACTAAAACATTAGTCTTAAATGAGTTCACACTTGGTTTGTGTACACCTTATACACCAACAAGGACCCAGCCAAAATCTAGCTTCTGTGCAAAGGATGCAACACGGGGACCACGGATCTGCTGTCTGACTTTGTGTCGTTGTATAATTTCTCTCCCTAGCACCAGGAGAATTTCCCTTCAGGGTCAATCTCAGAGATGTATTTTGCCACAGATTACAGATGGGGATGATACATAGCAACATTTGGAGTTGGTATTTCTGACCTGTTGTCAGGTATCTGGTTGCATCCGATGAGGGGTAGTAGACTCATGTTGATTCTTTCACTGATTCAATCCAGAAGCCTTCTGCTCCTCCCCTGTCATGTCAGTTATTCCATAGAGCAAGACTATCCATGAATACCAAACAGTTCAAAAAACTTTCACAGGGCAAGTGAACAGTTGCTCTGATCATCAAGCAAAGCATACATCTTGACTGCTTTCTCTCTCCGACCCTGAGGAAACACTCCGAGATATATCTTGGCACATGACCTGGGGTAACAGGACTTCACCACAGACTTTGCTGCAGTGGCAGGTAACAGAGGAAGCTTTGATGGAAACCCTTTAACCTTTCTCACTATTACCTACCACTGAGACTGCAGCTTCTCAGAAAGGCCTTTCTTTCTTCCAAAGCTTTACCCTCAATGCTCTGCACTTTTTAAGAGGGTGTGGTTTTCTCTTTACATACTCAGACAATTCCTTTCCAAACCCCTTTGTTAGCAGGTCCAGCTCTTCTGCTGCTGAGATACACAAGCCTCCAGTAGCATTAGTGAACGAAGACTTCAAAACCCTGAAAAACTCTCAGACCAATCATCAAACTGTCCAAGTCCTGAATTTACCAACTCACAGCATGCTAGGTACCTAGGAAACTATCATTGGAAGTATCTGAAACTGATTCACTGTGCTGCGATTGTGAGGCTGTGTATTGTGCCGAGACGGCAGATTGAAAATAAAAATCAGGGCATGGTTGAGCATCTATGCAGTGATCCCTTTATACTCCAAACCTAAATAGACTTGAACAATCATTAAATGTGAGATACAATTCAAAGAAGGTATCACAATCTTCTATTAGCCCTGACTGCTTTGCTTTAATAGGCACAGGCATTTCAAAGGCAAATGGTGTTCCCAAAGTGATAAGATCATCTTCAGAGTGTGCAACGGAGCGCAAACTTGCTCCCCTGAGTGAATCAGAGTGTAGCTCTGCCAGTCGGCACAGCAGTTTGTGAAAGCAGAGAGGCACACACCATCAGATAAGTTTCCAACTATGTGCACAGACGCCCCGACGACTTTTATGAAGTTAGAGTGAAACTGAAAAGAAGCAAATTACAACTAACTACCAATTTAAAATAAACAATATAACTTTGCTATGTAATTATCTAATTAACTTAAAATAATACTTATAGGCTTTGCTTCGATGGGACTAACAAAAATGACTATACAGGACGCTTGCTGTGTAACTGCCAACTTCCTGTAATTCTACTTCCACTTACTTACAACTATCTACATGAATATTCACAAAGTTATGTTAACATTTCTTTGAATAACAAACAGCTTTTCTGCTAGGCAGAACACTGTACATACTATGTTCCTGATACTTTCATGTACATAAAGAATATGTGCAAGATAAGGGTTATCCCATAATGTTTTTTCATTGTGCAGTTCAGAGCTTCCATAAACAACATTGCTGCAGAGGTAAGGAAGTTATTAACCTCTGCTTTGGTATACTGTCTTGATCAGAGTCTGCAAACTCAAGTGCGGACATTGTTTTCCCTTTGTGGTTACACTTCTGCAAAGGGCAAATAGTCTTCATTTCTAAGCATGTGCTGTTTTACATTTCTCTCTACAGTCCCTCTTCGTCCCTCCTAAAACTGGCTTATTGTCCACGTTACACCTTTGCAAGTCCTTATTCTCAATACTAAACAACATTAAAATGGACAGAAGAAACCAACTGACAGATGAAGTTAGTGCTGCTTGCTTGGGCTTGAAGTGTACAAAGTACCTATCATCAATTTTAGACTTCTCTATTAAAACTCAACAAAAAAAAAAAAAAATTAAATTGATGTCAAATAAAAAGCAATGTGTTCCATATTTTTTTTCAGTTCAATTAAAAATTACTATTAAAAGTAGGGTAATATTGTAGTGCACTATTTTAATCCTAAGTATTAGTGTGCATATAAATTTTTCTATTGTAAGTCACTGATGTTTCTTTTACTTTTACAAAACAAAGCACCACACTTGATTGGGCTATATTTTTTTTAAATAAATAAGTAAAGAATTCTTTTCTCTTTTGCTTAGCGTGGCGACACGCCAGCACAGTCAAGTTAAGGATCTTCAGAATTTTTGACACACAGAACCTAAAAGGTTCAACATCACTGTTCTAAGGAATGCTCTTTAACAACATTAGTGAGCTTGCTTTCAGGAATATTCTCAGCCACCAACAGAAACAAATCAACACTGGCAATACTGTGTCCCACCTTTTGGGCTACATGGGTCTCCAGCCACTTTCCAATATCTGGTGGAAAGACTGCTCAAGCACAACAATGCCTACTGTGCTTCCTGCCTAGAAGTCATGGTCATCTATTTTAGCACCTGTTAGGATGACATTCAATACATCTTGGGCTTCCTCCAGACCATCTGTAATACTGGCTTGTGGATCAACCCCAAAAAGTGCTATTTTTTGGCTTACCAAAGCTAAGTATTAGGGCTATGTGGTGAGTGTGTCAACCCGCAGTGCTACAAGGTTTTTGCCATTTAAAGTCGACAACGGCCAAAGACCTGGGTTATGATGGGCACTATTCAAGATTTGTACCCAGTTTCTCAGAAGTGCTGCACTTTGACAGACCTCACTCAGAAGTGAACCCCTGACGCAGCAGTATATGGAAGCAGCATTCCATGATCTTAAAATAGTCCATATGTTGTCTCCCATATTGACCAGTCTGAAATTTGCTGAGCTTTTTATCCACCAGACCGATGCTTAGGACACTGGCCAGGGTGGCCTGCTGAGCCAAGTCATCAACGAAGACGAACAACCTGTCATGTACTTCAGCCAGAGACTGTTGGATCGAAAGACAAGATACATGCCGAATGATCGAGAGGCCCTTTCCTTCAAGTGTGCTATAACCTAGCTACAGTATTACCTGTTGGGGCAGGTAATGCGACATCTTGGTGAAGAGAACAGAGGAGACGAGGAGGTGATGGGAAGGTATGGTGTCAAAGTGAGGAAAGGAGAAGGTCAGGTGATGGTGGATTTTGCCAAAAGGATGGACATGGCTGTTGTGAATATGTATTTTAAGAAGAGAGGAGGAAGATGCACACACAGTTAGATTATATCCTATGCAGAAGAGTCAATCTGAAGGAGATTAAAGATTGCAAAGTGGTGGCAGGGGAAAGTATAGTTAAGCAGCATAGGATAGTGGTCTGTAGGATGACATTGGAGATTAAGAAGAGGAAGAGTGAGGGCAGAGCCAAGGATCAAATGGTGGAAGTTGAAAAAGGAAGACTGCAAGGTTGAGTTTAGGGAGAAGGTGAGACAGGCACTGGGTGGCAATGAAGAGTTACCAGACAGCTGGACAACTACAGCAGAAGTAGTAAAGGTGACGGCAAGAAGAATGCTTGGCATAACATTGCAACAGAGTGTGGAAAAATAATAAACAGTTTGATCAATCTGGTGTATGTGACAAAAGCCATGCAGACCCTGTCTTGTCCATAGTGCACATGACAAGTGCAACTTCTTGTTTCTCCTAACGAACAAAAAACCACAAGTGACCAACTGATGAATTTAAAGGATGTGGTAAATGCTGATCCAAGCAAAATGTTGTAAGATGTAACGGTTTGAAATTCTTGTGCAACTAAAGTCATAAGACAAAGGCCCTATAAAAGATTTGGGATACCGACCCCTCGAGGCAGATGAAGGGCAGGTGTCCTAGGACTGTGCTTCTCTGTCATTTTACCTTTGCCTGGT
>JANRMT010062814.1:131754111-131768912 GCA_026402145.1 Polypterus bichir lapradei
GCCAAACTTTCAAAAAAGCATCTGACTTTGTCAGCAACATCCTTTACTTGTGAATTCAACTTATCAAAGGCTGCGCGCGGGGGTAAATAAGTATTCTTCCGAAGTGCAGCACAACAGAGTAAATAATTAACGTAAATAGAATTACTGAAACACTAAGATTTTGTCGTTTATGTATTCTTAAACCATCTTCCAGTTACACAATCCCCCGCAGTCAATGTCACATTCAATGTTCCCTGTTCCTTAACCTGTCTTGTTACCCAAAGCATCAACACTCAGTTTCATTCAAGGCTTTACCGTCCTTCCTTTCATAGACATAAAATAAAACACATTTCCTCTACATACGTGTCCAATAATAATAGTAAACTTGCAGGAACGAGACAAAGCACAAGATGGGAATATTTATGACAAGAGCCTGGGCATCAGGATGAGAATGTGCCTTGTCACCCATTATGTGAGTTCGTCTGCCATCCCTCGGTTACACTGGCACACGTTACTCTCGGAGGCAAATGCAATGGAGAATACCGACAATGTACACCTTCAGAAGTGGAATAAATCGACTGTATAAGTAGAACATTTCCGATAAACGATGAATTTTGTTAATCATAAACAATGCAACATAACTATTATATGTGTTGTTACTTTTTATTTATACTCACCAAACGTTACATATCTACATGGGAAATGAACATAGGTAATATGTTTATAATCATTCTCACTAAAATACACTGTCAAAATATATTAATGAGGAAATTGAGACAGATTGGCCTTTAGGAAATATAAAAAAGCGTGTGCGCTGTCATTTAGGACAGAATGCATTGTTAACGTCACGCACTCTCTACTGACACGATGTCACGAAAAAAAAAGAAACAGCGCAGTCCATGCAAACTCAAATCCTCCTTGATGTTTGGCCTTATGATTAATTGTCAATATCAAATCAATAAAGTCATTTTAAGAAGATGACAAGTCTGTTATAGTCAATTTAATCAACGCTCCTTTTAAAAAGTTTGCTTATACAGAATTTAAAACAGAATCTCAATGAAGCGGGACTCGCGAGTAGTAACGAATAATATGTGACACTGAGAAATTATAATTCCTAATAACGGGAACAACTAAAAACTACGACTTCCTAAAACGGACACTGTAAATGTAGGTATTTCAATAAATAATTTAGGAGACTTGTGTGTGCATTTCAATATCGATTTAAGAACTACGTATGCCACCTGTTGTACTATAAACGGTAGCTCAAGCAGCACTTAACAGTAAATAGTCTAACAGGACAATGACTGACTGAAACGAAGATGCTGCGCCGCTACAATAAAGGTTCACACTGTCGTTCTGCATGTTTAGAAGGCGCTGGTTGGCTGAAACTGTTTATAGCGAATTGTCCCAAGTTGGAAGTGCCGTATAGCGATCAGACACGAAAAGACACCTTTAGGCGTGCTGGACAGTAGTTTGTTTTTCTACAATACAAATTCAGTACGACACCAGGGTCTCCAAACACACAAATATGAAGTTTAGTATGTTTTACAGTGAAACTCTTTACATACACAATATAATTAGGGGCGTGTGCCCCCTGCCCGACTACGGTGGCCCAACCTTCCCTCGATAGCTCAATTCGCTCGCTATCCGTCCAAGCTTGTTAAATGGAGGAATAGAAAAAACACTTTCACAAGAGGAGGATCAGCGACGCGAACCTGAGCGACAACACCACTGAGCCACCTAATCCGGATAATTAACGAGCTCTGCACAACTGAACTACTACTACTGTTCTTACTGCGGCGGATGAAATATGTTGTTTTACATATGCACGTTAAAATGGTTTAATTGATACGAGAGTATCATTGTATTTTCCTAATGAAGACGAAAAAATTATATTTATAGATGTATACTATATGACGTACGGTTTTGAACAAAATTAAGTGTTCCATAAAAAGGTTGAACGATTTACCTAATCTTTTCATATATATATATATAAAGTTAATATATGACAATATATCTTTGACACTCTGTATCAGACAAAGGAAATCACAGCAATCCACAAGAACAATAATTAATTCTCAGCAACTACCTGAATTGTAGCTTAACCATATCAACTGAAATGTGTAATGTCAATATGAATTACAAAATATAACTAGAGAGTTAAGTGTCAGATAGACTCTCAAAATATAGAGGTCAATGCCTTTCAGTGTGCTGAGGCTTCACAAAGATTCAGTAACCAGTGACCATGTCTGCTCGAAGCCCTGTCATGATCCAATCTCGGTACTACGCATGTCTGAGGCTTCAGTAGCCCCGTCATGATCTCAGTAGTACGCATGTCTGAGGCTTCGGCGCCCCGTTCAAGGCCCGTCATGACGCAATCTCAGTACTACGCATGTCTGAGGCTTCGGAGCCCCGTCAAGATTGTCTGAGGCTTCGGTGCCCGTCATGAGGCAATCTCAGTACTACGCATGTCTGAGGCTTCAGTAGCCCCGTCATCATCTCAGGAGTACGCATGTCTGAGGCTTCAGTAGCCCCGTTTAAAGCCCGTCATGACGCAATTTCATTTCTACGCATGTCTGAGGCTTCAGTAGCCCCATCATCATCTCCGTAGTACACATGTCTGAGGCTTCAGTAGCCCCGTTCAAAGCCCGTCATGACGCAATCTCATTTCTACGCATGTCTGAGGCTTCGGAGCCTCGTCATGATCTCAGTGCTACGCATGTCTGAGGCTTCAGTAGCCCCGTCATGATCTCAGTAGTACGCATGTCTGAGGCTTCAGTAGCCCCGTCATCATCTCACTAGTACGCATGTCTGAGGCTTCGGAGACCCGTTCAAAGCCCGTCATGACGCAATCTCAGTACTCTGCGCAAAGCTTCGACTCATTATTTGTTCGAGCTCCCGTTTTTAACAGAGTTAAAAAACTCAACAGATTTCCCATTATAATGAAAGTTTGTAGATGATCAATACATGTTAAATGATCGTGCCCGATAATACGTTGTGGCAAAAAATAAAATTATAAATTATACATCATACAAACGCCGACTTGTTGAATGCATAATGCTGCAAAGAAGAGCTTTAGCAATACGGGTGACGACACATCTCTCACTATAATACTCTCATAAATATCCATTCTTCGCCTCATGCAACGTTTTCATGCAACACTGAAGGTATGTCATATAGTATACATCTATATATAATTGTTGTCGCCTTCAGTACATACATACATGTATACATTAAAAAACATATTATATACCATCTTCCTGAAAATAGTAGTGGTGCAGTGGTAGCGTTACCGCTTCATAATAAAGCATACGTGGGTTCAGGTCCCACGTCCACCCCCTGTGAATTATGACCCAAAAGACTCTGATTTTTTTTTTTTATTAAACAGCAAATTCCAGCGTGGACCGGAAGCGAGCATGGCGAGAACACTAGTAAAGATATATCAAATGGAAACGTGCATCTTGTTTTATGTCTATAACAAAAAAAATATTTGAGTAACGATTTCAACTGTTTTTGTAGTTGTTGATGGCGGGTTTAGCGGTTTAAATTTTTAAATATTAAATTGATAAGGTGGAATGTGTTCTTTCTTTGAGTGTTAATGTGTTAGTAACTGGGATTGCGCCTCTATTACTTGAAGATTGTTTAGGAATGATACAGACTGGACAACTATATGTTTAAGGAAATGTTTTATTATTGCACTGTGCTGTGACTAAAAAACTTTTTACTGATCACCTGTCCGGACCTTGAAGATGTGTTCACGAGGGAGGGATGCTGTTGTTAAAAGCAAATGTTTTTTCAACAGCAGGTCCAGATGTGTTTATCCCGCTGCTTTTTGTTGCCTCAGCACTCAGTCTTTAATGCCGACCTTGATATGTGCACTGCTCACATTGGAGTGCCCCGTGTGTGTCTGTGTGCCGGTGACTGATCTGCGCCGTGTCTCTCAGCCTCTCTGATGTGCTCCGGATTGACACCTTTGAATGTTTGGTGCAGCAGAGCAAATTCAACCTGATCTACCACAGTGGGTTTGTTATCACCTTATTCCAGCGTTTAAGTATTTGCGACCCGAGTTTTCATAACAGTTTTAATCGCCCCCCCCCCCAACATTTTTTGAAATGTAGATGCATATTTGATTATACCTACTTAACTTTTATCGACATTTATCTAACTCTATACAGTATTTATTGTTCTATTATCATAATGTAGTTTAAGTTAATTTGTTTTGGTTCCCACAGATGTTTTCTTTTTTTCACATCTTCGTGCCCCCCTTTTTGTTACTTCGCGCCCTACAGGCCTTATTCAATGGAGGGGTTCATGGACGTCAAATGGCAATGAATAGAAATGGATTAATGTAAATACGTGAGCTGCCATCCGCAATTAGACATCGCATTTTGATGGCGATTTTGGTGATTCCCGAACAGATCTCTTATGCGATCCTTCCACAGTATCTCTCAAAATTATTTAGTTCAAATTGGTTATAAAAATTGCAATTCTGATCTTTTTTTTATTATTGTTAATTTTTATGAGTCTTTAAGTCGGATCGAACTCGGGCTAGCACTACGCTCAGAATTTGAAAAGCAACCACCTTAGTTAGTTGAGCCATTGACGGCGACATTTCTTTGTAGCTAATTCTTTACTTTCGTGCTCCACAAAATATTGTAAAGTATTATTAAATTAAATATTTCAATACTTGATCGAATAATAACAACGGATTTAAGGATTTCACATTTTCTTTCTCAAATGTGCTTACCTATATCATGGCAAAGTACAGGGATAAACCTTTATTTTCCGTCTACTCCATTTTAATTAAGTCAAACGAAAGAAAACATTTAAGGCTATTAAATGTGATCTCAAGAAAAGATGAAGGTTAATTCTAATACTAATAACAGGAGCGATTATAATGATACAGTGCAAAAGTAAATACTAATTGAAAGAGCCGGGAATCCATGCGTGAGGCGTCTTATTTTGTTTAACTCTTGCTATCGTATAGTGCATTCTGCTTGTCGGCGTTAGTTATATATATATTTATATTTTTTACACATCATACACTAGAAGTTGCTGACGAACCCTTCTTCGTTCGTTGTCAGTCTGTAGCAGCGAAAAAATAAAAGCAATAAGAGTTATAACAGACGTCATTGAAGTGGATCATGAGTTTGTGTAATGTTAATGGAAATGGCCAGGAGGGGTCACTAGAGAGGTGAGTGTCAAATGCTTCGAAGCTTCGATACGATTTCCGACACAATTGCTTCAAACGTTTTGATGCTTCATGAGGCTTTACTCCGCCCATCACTAGCGCTCTGCCACCTGAGACACATCCGGAGCTAGAGAAACTAGAGGCAATACCATTTTCATAATTAAAGGGGAAGACACTTTATAAAAACGTAAATTATGAGGGGCCCTACAGCTGTTAGATAAGATATTTTCATGTTTTATATTAAAATTATATAAGCTTTCAATTTTGCGACATTTATATATATATATATATGTATATATATATATATATATATATTTTTTTTTTTCCCCAATATGCTTGGACTATTAATTGACCGGAAGACGAGATGGAAGGTTCCAGTCACCAGGGCGACCCAATAAACAATCAACGAAGCGCAGTAGGTACTTCAAGAGGTAAGGCAAATATATGAATTGTTTACTTTAAAGTAAAAAAGTTGACTTAAATAAGGGATCAACTGTTATGCTTCTTCCTTTTTTTTATATAATTTATGGAAATTAACTCACACTACTTGAATTAGCTACTTAGGGTTGTTTACGAACAGCTATTTGTGTATTCACTTAGTTTGCATTATTTTCCTTATATGGTTAAATAGGTTTCTTAGAATGGCGAAACTTTAACGTTTTAATGCACTGGAATCTTATGAATTTTATACAGTTCCAATGTTGTATTCTTGTATCTGGTCTGCCGAATTTGCCTTTCACTTCGGGCAGTTTTATACTGCCATTCTTAGTTACCACTCCAACTTCATGTTTGGTACATATTGATGTTTATGTTGTTGAGATGTATGTACGGTACCTAACATATTTTGCAAGATTTGAGTTACAATGTTCTTAATGAAGTTTATATAATAGTTAAGTATCATTCTTAGCGTGCTGCATATGCAGCAAAGAGAAATGGCAAAGTGATGTGGTTACTTTAAAACAATGTGTTATAAATCCGTTTGGCCACTAATGTCTGAAATGTTTATTTTTTTATTTTATTTTATTTTGTCCGATATCTTTATGGTAATACGGTCATTTCCTGCTGACTCTATTCTAGAAACAAAAACAGAATACGTCAGTAGCAAATATCCACCTATCCATTTTCTGAACCAGTTCCAGTATAGGGCAGTAGGCAGCAATGAGCCATTTCAAAATGAAATCCGCTCTCTGAAGAAACTGCAGGCCCCATGCACATTTAAACCAATGAGGGCAACTTTTTAATGCACTATACCTGAAAACCTGCTTTTAGACTATGTTAAAATTAGAATCGCATAATTTTAATTAAAACATGCAGGATCCACACAGAAGGTATTGCATTTAAGGCGTTCATGTTCAATGAGACATTTGCTATGCAGCAGTCAAGGTGCCTTACATATTGAACAGTGAATGATTGTTTTGAAAACATCAGTCAATTGAAGTAAGATGTGTTGTTTTTAATCTGAATCATGTTAGTATGATCTGTATTTCTTCCATCTGAAATAATTTTATGAATCATGTTTTGGCTTCCTCAAATACTACTGTAAAGAAATATTGTAGCCAGGTTTCCAAGCAGTGATGCAATGCTTTATTTCATGGATGTTCAGTTTTTGGATGTTTACATTAGTTACAGGTCATATTTTGAAACAAAGTCATAGTATTAATCTTGCTACTAATTTAGTTTATTTAATAACACGGCTTACTGTAGCTTATTGCCTACTGTCTAAGAATTAGTAATAAATTAACTTATACTTGATTTTTACCTTTGCTACGATTTACTGCACCAGTCTTTTAATTTTTGTTTACCTTGTGATTTATTTAAATTCACTTGCTTCTTATGAAAAATGTCACAGAACTTAAAATTCATATTTTTTTGTGTTAATTATTATGCCATATCTTATAATAACAATGAAGAAAAAAAAGTTGTAGAACTGAATCTTCCCCAGTCTTTAATTTATTTTTTTATGTACTATTGGCACAAACAGTTAAGTATCAATTGTAATTAATCTGTGCATACATAGTAAACAACTATGTATGCACAACACTATTAGTTAACAATTGTTTAAGTAATAATAATAATAATTGAATGAATCTAACATTAACTTTTTTGAATTTCTTTAATTTTAGCATTTGCTTTCTTTTATTACCATTTAAAATGAATACAACAGACTTGGTATCAAAATCAGAAGATGGCACAACTTCTCATAATTTTCAAAATGAAATGCCCTCACAGAACACTTGGACAGATGAAGAAACTGAAGGTAAGAGAAATTCAGTATCTGTAATAAAATGTATATATTATGAATAAGAGGGCACACTTTCATAGTTATGCTCACCTATTCCACATTAAGTTATGTGCTTACTGAAACTTATGTTTTGGCAATGAACACACAAGTCTGCGTTTTCAATGACCCATCTATTTCTGGTGCAATGCAGGAAGAAATCCTGGATTATGCACAAGTTGCATTTTCATAATTCTCTTAAAAATCAAAACAATCAGTAACTGGTAAAAAATTAAATATTTGTGTATACTATGATTAAGCAAAAATGATTTTAATAAAATCAGTCCTTCAAGCTCTGCTGTTTCTTTTGTTTTTCTGTTTTAGAAATTTTTAAGAGTGCACAGCTAGCTCTCTTTCAGTCCCATTACAACTTTATCTGGGTTTTAGGTGTGTCTATTACAAGAAATGTAATTTGTCATTTAAAGTGATTTTTGTCTTAGAGCTTCTTGTGTGTTTTAGTTCATAGTTCTTTTGCCATAATCGGTTTTTGGTTCGTTTTAGATACTAGGCAGTTGACCTTAAGTTTTATTCTGTATTAATCTGGCGTAATGTGGTATTAATAGTAGACTCAATGGAATCAAGGTGTTGGCTATAAAGCAAGACTAAATTATTCTCCCTGTGTACATGGTTGTTTGAGAGAAATCTGGTCAGAGTTACATTATTGGTTAGTTTTCACAGCAGTATTCTGAAGTTTAGGTCTGATAATTCCAGTTTTCACACATCTGTCCAGCAATGCATTACTTTATGGACAATAAAGCAATATTCATAGTGGCCACAGTTTTCATTCTCTTTTTTTTTTTTTTTTTTTTTAATGCTATTGCTGTATTTATGGATTTGCCAAAATGAAAAAAGTCTAGAAATGCTCTTCTTTGAGGCTTTTAGGAATGTTCCTAAGCCAGATTCTTGAAACAAAATAATTGGGACAGCCACATCTAGTTAAGACAGTCAAAGGGCCTGAATTTTTTCATAAATTGTTTAATTTACCATTTAATTATGAACTTCAAATTGTTCATTCACCCGTATCTCTGCAACCCTCCTCAGACTATCAAATATCAGTGCTTTTTAATTATTTGTTTTTTGGGAAAAATCTTTGAATATAAAGGTGAGTTCTTAAGATTAAATAAACATTTTATATTTATACAGACCCCATTCCTAATATACTCATCACTGAAACATGTTTTAGTGTATCTGTTCTCAGACCTGTGCAACTGCTCTGAAGGCTGCAGAGCCACAGCCAATCTTGGCAGCCTTATTATCTGATTTCAGTATCCTTGCACAGGGGTATAATATGGATGAGAGGGAAATGGGTGGGAATTAGGGATGCACCGATACCACTTTTTTGGAAAACGAGTACGAGTACTTGCATTTCAGTACTCGCCGATACCGAGTACTTGCCGATACCGAGTACTTAATAAAAACATGTTTAAATTTACAGGTAACAGCTTTAGTCATATAATTTAACAAAAAAAACAAGGGACTAGTTTGGAATTAAGAACATTTATTTAAAATGAAAAGCATGTTGTATGCAACATATTACAGAATAAATAATTATAAAAAAAAAATGTAAACAGTGACAGTGCAACTCAAATATTTTTTTCAGTTTGTTGTAAACTCTGCCGCTTTGGACAACACAAGGGGCATTAATAAACATCTTTGCTATTTAGTGCACAATATTTGAATAAACTAACAACATCCACCAACATAGAACTGTGGCAGTCAGTGCAACTGAGGTAGGTATTAACATCAAGTCTAAGACGACTCACTTAATGGAGCCTATTTAGAAAAAGTGAGTGGCAGGTTTTTTTTTTTTTTAAGAAAAGTAGCTTTTCTGCATTATCAGCAGTCAGCCTGTTTCTGTTTTCATCTATAATGTGTGACACTGAGCTAAAAAGCCTTTCACTTTCCACACTGCTACATGGGGCTGAGAGGTATTTCTGGGCCATTTTAGCCAAAGTGGGGAACCTGATTTTGTTGACACCCAAGTACTTCAGAAGACTGTCTTCACGAGGGCTTGGGGCCTCTCCGAGGTATGTGTCGAGCTCAATGGCAGCACCTGCTGCCAGCGGCTGTGCTGCCTGGGGCTGCTCCTTAGCGATTTCTTCAAATACAGTGTCCAGACTGCTGCTAGTGCTGGCCTGGGCCTTGAGGAACAGTTTAGCAGGAGGTTCTGCAGCTTCTGCCCGACTCCCCTCTGCCTCAGCTCTGGACATCATCTGCAGCTCCTGCTTCAGGTGCAGCTTGGCGTCCGGAGCAGTGTTGTTGGAGAAGAAGCGATCTTTATACCTGAACAAAATTCATGAATGTATTAATATGTGGAAAAATAGGACTGATTTTAGTTTCCCCTAAACCACTGTCACAAATGCCAGCCATTTGGCTTTCTGGTAGTAATAAGGGAAATATATTTCATATTATATATATTGCATACATTTGTATTTGTGTATTTTAGTTACAAAAATATAATATTTCAGATGGAAATTAATCTTACATTTAGTACTGTAGTTTATCATTGAATACCTATAGCACACAGACTTTACCTTGGGTCAAGTATGGTGGAGATGAAGTACAGTGGGTTGGTCTCGACGTCACTGAAGCGCTTCTTGACAGCTTCCAGTAAGGTTGCTTTCATTGTCTTGATGCCGTGGTCCTCGTCTGTTTCTCTGTTTAGAAGTCTCACTAGCACAGTCACAGCTGGGATGACATCAGAGGCTAGTGCGTCGTAGCTGCTCACTTTTTTAGTTCGTTCCTCAAAGGGGGCGAGGATGGCAACAGTCTTCTCCATAAGAGCCCATTGGTGAGCGGTGAGATAGTCAGGGAGTTCATGCTCAGACACATACACCCCCAGCACTCGCTTTTGCTCAATGAGGGACTGGAGCATGTAATACGTGCTGTTCCAGCGCGTCTGTACGTCCTGCTGAAGTCTCTTTATTGGCTGGTTGAGCTGTCCCTGAATGTCCTCGAGGCTGGAGTAGGCTAAGGCGGAATGTTTAAAATGCCCAACTATTTTCCGCCCCACTGCTATAGCATCGGCTATGCTCCTCTGTGCTAATAAGCCCTCGTGAACAGCCAGTTGGAGCGTGTGCGTGACGCACGGCAGACTTGGGAGCCCTGCGTCATTCATGGCTTTAATCATGTTTTTGGCATTGTCATGAAGCACAACATGTACTGATGTTTTAGGTATACCCCATGTCTGGAGCATTTCCTCAAACACATGCGCTATAGCCTGGCTGGTGTGCGAGCCGCGGAATTGTTTCGCATGTAATATGGCTCGTTGCGGCGTGAAACTCTCGTCTATCCACTTGGAGGTTAGGCTAATTTGCGACACGGGGCTTACACTGCTTGTCCAAATATCCGTGGTGAAACTAAACGCAGAGGAGGCTTGCAGTAGGCTGTGGATATGTTTTTTCACGGAGTCGTGTAGTTTAGGCAGCTCCGTGTCAGTCATGTAGCGGCGGCTTGGGACATCATATCTGGGGTCCAGAACATGGAGGAGACGCAGGAATCCCACATTTTCTACCTCCGAGAGTGGCTGGTCACTCAATGCAATGTACTCGATAATTGCCTGTGTTATTTTCACAGCACGTGGATTGTCTCTGGACATTTTCTCTCGTCTTGCAAGAGTTTGCTGCAGCGTGGGTTGTGTTGGTTTAGAAGCGTGGGTAAACTCTTTGTACTCGTTGTCGTGTTGGGATTTTAGGTGCTTGATTAAATTACTTGTGTTAAATGCGCTACCTTTTGAGCCTCCTCTGGACAATTTTGCTGAGCACAATTTGCAGTCCGCCTTTGTTTTGTCGTCTTCATTCACTTTGAAATAGTTCCACACGGCTGAAATGTCTCGACTCGCCTTCTCCCCGCTCTGAGCTGCAGCCGGGGCCTGTGGGCGGGCACTCGGCACCTGTGATTAACCCCTTACACGCCGCTCAAACATAGACATTTCTCAGACCGTGGTATCGGTCCCCGGTATCGGGGGGACTTTTAACGAGTACAAGTACTTTAGAAAATGTGGTATTGGTATCGGTGCATCCCTAGTGGGAATGCAGGGAACTTGCCAGAGCACATGCGTACTATTGCTTCTTTGATTTTAAGAATTATCCATTATACATAAGCTTCAGATTGAAAACTTCCTTGTGGGCATGTTTGGTCCTATGGTTGTGTGATTTATTTATTTTTTTTCTCCCAATAAAATTTATGATATTGCCTAAAATGCAAACCAAAAACTAAAAAGCATAATTTATTCTTCATGTGTAAATGATAATTGTTAAAACGGGAGTGACATATTCATAATTCTGAAAAGTACAGAGAGTGTGTCTCTTGTCTCATCAGTGTTAGGTAATCAAATTTAATTGAATATGACGTACTAATTCTTTCAGAAAAATGTATTGAGCACTGGATGATTTTGTATTGACCGCAAAAAGAAAAAGGAGAAATAAATATGATCTAATTTGATAAGTAAGTGAAGGCAAGATTAACATTTTGTAATTGTGCTTCTGAGACCAGGGGCCTCATGCATTAACGGTGCGTACGCACAGAAATGTTGCGTAAGAACGTTTCCATGTTCAAATCGCGATGTATAAAACCTACACTTGCCGTAAAGCCATGCACTTTTCCACTGTACCTCGTACGCAAGTTGTCCACTAGGTTTTGCAGACTGGCGGCACCCAGCGTCAAAGCAGTGCTACTGTTCCTGTGTGGTTACCCTTTATTTCTTAGAACCACATTTCTGACGCTTCTTTATAAATACACTGAAACTAACTGCATATTGTTTATTAGTGTAATGCATCTGATTGTAGATTACCTGTAACAATATAATGGCCCAGGGAATCGCCATAGTACAGTAATCCCTCCTCGATCGCGGGGGTTGCGTTCCAGAACCCCCCGCGATAGATGAAAATCCGTGAAGTAGAAACCATATGTTTGTATGGTTATTTTTATATATTTTAAGCCCTTATAAACTCTCCCACACTGTTAACATTATTAGAGCCCTCTAGACATGAAATAACACCCTTTAGTCAAAAGTTTAAACTGTGCTCCATGACCAGACAGAGATGACAGTTCTTTCTCACAATTAAAAGAATACAAATATATCTTTTCTTCAAAGGAGTGTCTGCATCAGGAGCAGAGATTTTTTAAGAGAGAGAGAGCGAGCGCTTGCAAAGAAAAGCAAACAATCAAAAAATCAATACGTGTGCTTTTAAGTAAAGCGGCATTTTTCAGAGGAGCGTCGGTATCTTCTATGCAAACAGCCCCCCGGCTCAAATCTCCTCCTTCAGGCGCAGAGAACGTCAGAGAGAGAGCGCGAGATTAAAGCAAACAATCAAAAAATCAATACGTGTGCTTTTAAATATGCCGAGCATCGCAATAAAGCGGCATTTTTTAGAGGAGCGTCAGTATCTTTTAAGCAAATAGCCTCTGTGCAAACAACACCTCTGCTCACACCCCCTCCGTCAGGCACAGAGAATGTCGGAGAGGGTGAGAGAGAGGCAGAGACAAGCAAACGATCAAGCACAGCGCGGGAAGCATATTTTATAGCATTGAGGAGTTTTAGTTAATATGTAATACATGCTCTGATTTGGTAGCTTCTAAGCCATCCGCCAATAGCGTCCCTTGTATGAAATCAACTGGGCAAACAAACTGAGGAAGCATGTACCATAAATTAAAAGACCCATTGTCCGCAGAAATCCGCGAACCAGTGAAAAATCCACGATATATATATTTAGATATGCTTACATTTAAAATCCGCGATAGAGTGAAGCCGCGAAAGTCGAAGCGCAATATAGCGAGGGATTACTGTATTCCAAATACCATAACTGCTTTAGCGTTGTTACTCTCAATGCACCATCTTCTTCTTTTTCTTCTTTCAGCTGCTCCCTTTAAGGGTTGCCACTGCGGATCATCTTTATGATTGTATCTGAGTGGGGAATCACAGCAGCAGCTGATCGGAAAGAGAATTATCGGTATACAGCATCAAGCACAAGCTGCCAAAGCCACGGCAAAACGTTTCAAAGCCTTTCCTGTATGGACTTCGTGGTTCAGAAACAGTTTCATCCCAAGAACTATAAACGCACTCAATCAATTGCTCCTTGTAGAACGGTTTGTACTTATAAGTACAATTACCCCACTGTAAACTTGCACTACAGTTATAATATTGCACAACCTGTGCCACTTTATAAAGCGCGTATTTACATATGATGACGATATCATTTTTAAGGTGAAATGCAGCAAAATATGTTGATTATATTGTACAGATAAAACTTTAACTTCATTTAAATAATCTGTATTGTTAATAATTAAACATGTGAGGACACGGTGCCGTAGCGCTAGCAAGTTCACGTATTGTTCCTGCCTTGTGCGCTGTATATTTGCTGAGGCTGGCGCGGCACTGGAAGGATAGATGGATAGAATAATTAAACACATACTATGAAGATATTTCAATGTTCTTTAAAAGTTTTGAAGAATTGTCATTGTAAGCTTACAGATGGCTTAACGTCTATTACAGAGCTGATTGTGTGGCGATTGGGTATTTGGGGAAAGAAAAGTAAGGACAGGAATTGCAGTTTAGTATGTTTGAAAGAGACAGTACTGCTAAAATATTTCCTCGAAGGTCGCGCATGGCGCAGCAGCATCTTGTGTGAGACATGATCAATCACTGCGCCATCGTGTTCCCATCTATACTAATAAAAGGCAAAGCCCCCATTGACTCACTCACTCACTCACTGACCCATCACTAATTCTCCAACTTCCCGTGTGGGTGGAAGGCTGAAATTTGACAGGCTCATTCCTTACACCTTCCTTACAAAAGTTGGGCAGGTTTCATTTCGAAATTCTACGCGTAATGGTCATAACTGGAAGCTATTTTTCTCCAAATACTGTAATGGAGTTGAGCTCGAAAGCCGTGGGGGCGGAGTTTCGTGTGACATCATCACGCCTCCCACGTAATCGCGTGAACGGACTGTCAACGCAGTACGTAAGTATGTAGAAAACAAGGAAGAGCTCCAAAAAGCGCTGAAGAAAACATGCATTATATAATTAAGAAGGCAGCGAAACAGTAAGAAGTGAGCGAGTGACATATACAACCATATTCATGAGTGCTGCTACTTCGGAAACAAAGCACGGTGTAAACCTAAAGTTTAAATTAAGTTCATAGACAGGCTGCCGCTGGCGTTTGTCATGCCCACGGGTAATGCGGGATACAAGTTTAATGAGAGGACGCAGGATATAAAGAGTTTTGATCACTTTGTAACTAAGTTAAAATTGCAGGTGAAGGGCTGTGCTTATGCAAATTCCGAGAGACTGTGTTTGTGGGGGATTGACAGTTAAGGCGGGTGGGGGAGTCACGTCATCATCTCCCCTCCCATT
>JANRMT010062814.1:131769012-131780864 GCA_026402145.1 Polypterus bichir lapradei
GGGGCATATGCACTAACAACATTCATCATCACACCTCCAATTTCCAGCTTCGTAATCATTACTCTGTCTGGCACTCTTTTCACCTCCAAAACACTCTTGAACTCCTACTAGGAACTCATTCTGTTCCATCAGAATACCCCCTACTCCATTTCTCCACCTATCCACACCATAATAGAACAATTTGAATCCACCTCCGATCCACCTGGCCTTACTCCCCTTCCATTTAGTCTCTTGCACAGACAATATATCAACCTTCCTTCTCTCCATCATATCTGCTAACTCTCTCCCCTTATCAGTCATACTGCCATCATTCAAAGTTCCTACCCTCAGTTCCACTCACTTCACCTTCCTCCTCTTCTCCTGCCTCCAGACACGTCTCACCCCTCTTCAGTTCCTCCATCTTCTTCTTCAGCCAAAATTAGCCCAATTTCCACCAGAACTCTGTTGGCTAACAGTAATGGTGGCAGTCATTGTTAACTCAGGTCTCGACCGATCCGGTATGGAAATTTGTATTGTTGTCTGCATATTGATTTGGGAAAATTTTACACTGGATGCCCTTCCTGACATTAACCTCTCCATTTATCGAAGAAACACACAGGTTTATGCATCCCCTGTGGCTGGGTTTTTGTGTGTATTGGTAATGATTTGATAAATAAAAGCTAAACCAGGTAAGCAAAGTGCCTGTGAGCTTAAAGTAATTTTCCATCCTCTGTAGTAAAATAAAATGGTCAATAATGTCAAAAGTTAATGTTAAATCTAACAACATAACTGCTGTGGATTTTCCTTTATCAGAAGATATCAAAATGTTGTTTACAACATAGGATAGTAATATTTCTGTATTATGACCAGTGCAGAAGCCTGAGTGTAATTTCTCAAATAAACTGTGATGTGTAAGGTGAAAGTGAATATGCGTGGCGACTACTTTTTCCAAGTATTTTAGAGAGAAAGGGTAAATGGTGTGGGATGGGATGAAGATTATCACTGGCTGCAGCTCGAAGCGGGGTGCCGCCATCGAGACAGACGTGGAGAGAGCAAACCAAATGAACAACTTTAATAGGTTTGATCACCCTAACCCACTTTTACCTCGGAGTTCTGCATCCTCCAACCATCCTTCTGCTGATACCAGCATAGGTGAGACATCCCCACCCACAATTACAGCAGCCCATGTGAGCAGAGAGTTAAAAAGACTTCGTGCCAGCAAAGCAGCGGATCCACGACTGCTGAAGGCCTGTGCGTTGGAACTGGGGAGTCCTCTACAGCGCATCTTCAACCTGAGCCTGGAACAGGGGAGAGTCCCAAGGCTTTGGAAAACATCTTGTATCACCCCTGTCCCAAAGGTATCACGTCCTAGTGAGCTGAATGACTTCTGGCCTGTTGCTCTGACGTCACATCTGATGAAGACCATGGAGCGGCTGCTGCTTCACCACCTGAGGCCACAGGTCCGCCACGCCCTCGACCCTCTGCAGTTCGCATACCAGGAGAAGGTGGGAGCGGAGGATGCCATCATCTATATGCTACACCGATCCCTCTCCCACCTGGACAGAGGCAGTGGTGCTGTAAGAATTATGTTTTTGGACTTCTCTAGCACCTTCAACACCATCCAACCTCTGCTCCTTAGAGACAAGCTGACTGAGATGGGAGTAGACTCACACCTGGTGGCATGGATTGTGGACTATCTTACAGACAGACCTCAATATGTGCGTCTTGGGAACTGCAGGTCTGACATTGTGTTCAGCAATACAGGGGCGCCGCAGGGGACTGTACCTTCTCCGGTCCTGTTCAATCTATATACATCAGACTTCCAATATGACTCAGAGTCCTGTCACGTGCAAAAGTTCGCTGATGACACTACTATTGTGGGCTGCATCAGGAGTGGGCAGGAGGAGGAGTACAGGAAGCTAATCAAAGACTTTGTTAAATGGTGCGACTCAAACCACTTACATCTTAACACCAGCAAAACCAAGGAGCTGGTGGTGGATTTTAGGAGGCCCAGGCCCCTCATGGACCCTGTGATCATCAGAGGTGACTGTGTGCAGAGGGTACAGACCTATAAAATTCTGGGAGTGCAGCTGGATGACAAATTGGACTCGACTGCCATTACTGATGCTCTATGTAAGAAAGGTCAGAGCAGACTATACTTTCTGAGAAGATTGGCATCCTTCAACATCTGCAGTAAGATGCTGCAGATTTTCTACCAGACGGTTGTGGCGAGTGCCCTCTTCTACGCGGTGGTGTGCTGGGGAGGCAGCATAAAGATGAAAGACGCCTCACGCCTGGACAAACTTGTTAAGAAGGCAGGCTCTATTGTAGGAGTAAAGTTGGACAGTTTAACATCTGTGGCAGAGCGACGGGCATTAAGCAAACTCCTGTCAATCATGAATAATCCACTGCATCCACTGAACAGTGTCATCTCCAGGCAGAGGAGTAGCTTCAGTGACAGACTTTTGTCACTGTCCTGCTCCACTGACAGATTGAGGAGATCGTTCCTCCCCCACATTATGCGACTCTTCAATTCCACCCGGGGGAGTAAATGCTAACATTTTTTTTTCATTTTTCATTTTTATTACTATTTAATTTAATATTGTTTCTTTGTATCAGTATACTGCTGCTGGATTATATGAATTTCCCCTTGGGATTAATAAAGTATCTATCTATCTATCTATCTATCTATCTATCTATCTAAATATGAAACAGGTGTACAATTATTAAGTGTATGTGGGTCTAGCTATGGCTTTTTAAATAATGATACGATAGCTGGCACTTCATGATCATCAGCGCTATTCAGTAATGCTAATAATGGGTACTGTCAGAACATCTATTGAGCTTTTTACTAGTTATACAAGAAATGACTTCATAGTCAAACTAGGAAAAAAAAGATTTGAATAGATCCTCAAAGCAAGAATTAGATTTTTTCCAATTTCAAATAGCATAGGAAATCAGTTACCCACTGACTTATTAAAGGTGGGTTGTGATTCTTGCAGTTAAGCAAGATAAGTCTACTTACTAGTAGGGTGGTATAGCCTATTACAATCAATTTGTTGTTCTCTACCTTAAGCCCCTCTGGGAGTACCAAACACAGCCGTTAATTGCTTAGGAGTGATTGTGACACCAAAGCTGTTTAGTAAGCATTCAAAGATTTTTGTCCAAAATGTTGTTAATTTAGTGTGCACTCCCAAAACATGTGGCCAGCTGGTGCTGAAGCTAGATTGCAACTCTCACAGATTTGATCTTGCTTTGGATACATTTTGGACAATTTTAAACAAGATAAATTTGACTGATGAAAGATTTTATATTGAATTATTGAATGTTTTATGCATATAGAGCTAGAGTATATTCTATGCCTGGCTGACATCCACTCCTTTGTTGAGATATTAATTGAAAGATCCTTTCATTTATTGTTGAGATGCTGTCCAAGCCTTCATTAGTGACCAGTACTTCTTCTGGAACAGAAATGGGTAGGAGGTATGGAAAATTGAGTTGGTTTCTTTTAGAAAAAAATCTAACTTGAAAGTAGTGGAAACATTATATTGCTAGAATTATGCTCACAGCTGGCGCAGTGGTAGTGCTGCTGCTTTGCAGTAAGGAGACTGTGGAAGATTGTGTGTTTGCTTCCTGGTTCCTCCCTGTGTGGATAGTGCTTTGAGTACTGAGAAAAGCGCTATATAAATGTAATGAATTATTAAATGAATTAAAGTTAAATCTGAAGCTTAATTGTACATAAGATGCAAAAACATTGCATACAGTTCTCTAATTATTTTAATCCCAGACATTTTTCAAAGATTAAATATAGTGAAGGTTTGAGGGGGTTTAAAAAATATTATTGTTTAGACGAACACCAGATAAAAGCTTCTCTGCCTTGAAATGCATCCTAAATTGATTCCCTATTCTGAGTGATTGGTGGTCAATTGAATTATTTGTACATTGATGAAAAATAGTATTTACTGTGTCACAATGTAGGGCATATACAGAAGTACAGCAATATTTTATTTGAAATAATGAACAGAATGGTGCAGATTCAACAATTTGTTTCAAATTCCAGATCTTTTATACCTTATTTATTTAGCACCCAGTAATTAAATTGAAAGTTAGGTAGATTGTCCCAACCTGGATAGACCATCTGTTCACATGTTGCTTGACTTTTTCCATGCTGTTAGCACAGCTGTGTTGAAAAAGATCTTTATATTTACTTGTAATGTTTACTCCTAGATATTTAAACTGTTCTAATGAAATAAACAAATAGATGTCTAGCCTAGTATGGTGTAGGATGTAGTGGTGGCTCTGAGGCTAGGGAGTTGCACTGCCAAAAGTGACTCTACTTCGTTGGGCCCTTGAGCAAGGTCCTTAACCTGCAATTGCTCTGTCCTGGGTATGACGTTAATCTGCACTCAGCCCTGTAAATAGGCCCTCCAACATGCAGGGGAAAAACCTGGGGGTTGGTGGCAGAATTGGCACTCCAGCCACCATAAAAAATCTCACATTGGTTCCATTCCATCTGAACTAGTGTGGTGCTGAGGTATCACCCATTGCATGGCTGCACTTGGGTGCTAATTTGGGATTGTCATGTGGCAGGTGTGGCAATGCACCGTATCAGCGTGTGCTCCTAACCTCCTCCTCCTAGTATGGTGTGCTAGAGAGTTAAAGGGAAAATCAAACATTTATTCAAATTGATTTTTAGTCCATATATTATTTTAAATTCTGCTAGTTTATTAAAGACTAATGGTAAAGATGTTTGTGGATGAAAACTACACAGTACTGTATCATCTGTGTATCATGATATTTTCTGTTCAAATCCTTCTCTGGTAATTCCCTTTTTCTCTAATTAGCAAAATACCCGCGCTTCGCAGCAGAGAAGTAGTGTGTTAAAGAAGTTATGAAAAAGAAAAGTAAACATTTTAAAAATAACGTAACATGATTGTCAATGTAATTGTTTTGTGACTGTTATGAGTGTTGCTGTCATCAAGGATTTGATTATCATTATTTCTTTCAATCAGGTTCGTATTTGGAGGATGTGTTGTGTTCAAGTTATATTTCATGTTTGTCAACCGTTGTAAAGATAACAGGTTTCATTCATCGAAGTGTTCACTACCCAAATCGGTACTTGTGAATCCAAGATGTTTAACAGTCATTCCCGGTATTAAGTTGTGGATTTGCATGCGAATATTTAGCGGCAGAGTGTCTATGAACTTAATTTAAACTTAAGCTTACACCTTGCTTTCCTATAGATAGGTCTACAAAAGCTTGTTCAGATTCAGAGGGTTGTTCCTTTCTTACTGCATCAATAAACAGCTCGTCTTCTTCTTTATCTGAGACATCAAACACTGCATGCACGGGTTTACTTTTCCCAGTCCTGCAAACTTTAGTGAAGTGGTTCAATTTACCACATTTTTTACACTGTCTTCCTTTAGCTGGACATTGACTTTTTCCACCGTGTGCTTTGTTTCCGCAGTAGCTGCACTTATGAATATGCTTGTATGCGTCACACGCTTCATATTCTTTTGCTGCCTTCTCAATGGTGTAATGCGTTTTTCGTTCAGCGCTCTTTGGAGCTCTTGCTTTTTGTGTGTGTACTGCATTCACAGTCAGTTCACGTGAGCCACTCGGAGTACATGCATCGAAGGCTCTCAGCTGTGGTTGTGCTATCTCGTGCGATCTTGCGATGTCCATGGCTTTATTTTATGTTAGCTCAGACCCGGCACTTAAAAGTTTCTCTCGCACTTTCGCTGAGTTTGTACCAAACACTATTCTATCCCTGACCATCTCATCTTCGTTTGCACGGTCTTCCTTTAGCTGGACATTGACTTTTTCCACCGTGTGCTTTGTTTCCGCAGTAGCTGCACTTATGAATATGCTTGTATGCGTCACTCGCTTTATATTGTTTTGCTGCCTTCTCAATTGTGTAATGCGTTTTTTGTTCAGCGCTCTTTGGAGCTTTTGCTTGTTGTCTGCGTACTGCGTTCACAGTCAGTTCACGTGAGCCACTCGGAGTACATGCATCGAAGGTTTGCTATCTCGTGCAATCTTGCGATATCCACGGCTTTATTTAATGTTAGCTCAGACCCGGCACTTAAAAGTTTCACTCGCACTTTTGCTGAGTTTGAGCCAAACACTATTCTATCCTTGACCATCTCATCTTCGTTTGCATAAGCACAGTCCTTCACCAGCAATTTTAACTCCGTTACAAAGTGATCAAAAGTCTCGTTTATACCTTGTGTCTTCTCACTAAACTTGTATCTCGCGAAAATCATATTCGTCTTAGGCATGATAAACGCCTCGTAGCGGCAGCGTGTCTATTGGATTGCTGCCGACGGATGGCCTTATATGGGCAGGCACTCAATTACGTGGGAGGCGTGGTGATGGGTGACGCAACTCCGCCTCACACAGCGACCGAGCTGCAGGCTATGGCCGTATATATGTACGTAAGTAGGATTCAGTTATGACCATTACGCGTAGAATTTCGAAATGAAACCTGCTTAACTTTTGTAAGTAAGCTGTAAGGAATGAGCCTGCCAAATTTCAGCCTTCTACCTACACGGGAAGTTGGAGAATTAGTGATGAGTCAGTGAGTCAGTCAGTGAGGGCTTTGCCTTTTATTAGTATAGATATATTTTGAAAATGAATGGCCAATGGTTGCAAAAAGTAGTGGTGATAAAGTGCATCTTTCTTGAGTACCATTTTCCACTTTGAAGTAGTTTGTGTTTATGTTGTTAATATAGACTATGCCTTCTGGACTGGTATAAAGTAATTTTATTAATGCAAATATATTTGGGCCAAACCATGTTAAAGGCTTTTTCTGCAACCAAAGATTTCTGGTGTGTTAGATTTTATGGGTTAGTGTATTACGTTAAACAAACACGGAAGGTTAAAAGCTAAATTGTCTGCCGTAAATAAATCTAGTTTGTTTTTTGATATTACAAAACAAAGCATTTTTTCAATCCTTCTAGCTTAACTTTGGAGAGTATCTTAATATAATTATTCAGAATTGAAACTGGTCAGTATGATGCACATTGTAATAAGTCTTTAACAGTAATTAATCCTGGGTGAAAAATTTTAGGACATAGCGGGTTGGACAATGACTGACTGACTGAAACATTTTAGGTAGAATTTTGTTGTCTCTAGCTTTTACAAATGTTGCTAATAATAGCAGAGCTAATGTAGTTGTTTTTTTTTATCAAGTTCTACTGGGTAGCCATCAGGGCTTTCTGCTTTCACACTTCAGAGTTTATAGTCTCCAGTAGTTCTGAGAGTGTCAGAGGTGATGTACTTGGAGAACAGAATCAGCAGGAGAATAAAACCAGGGCAAGCAGCAGCCAGGACAAAGTAATGGAGAATTAAAGAGGTAGGTGTGGTAATCTGCCTTACTGGCATTACCAGTAATTAAATTACATTAGTTAAGTGTCCTCTGCATGGTGTTGAGAGAGGCATTTGTTTGAGGAAAAAAAAGGTTAAAAAAGTATAAAGAAAGGAAACTTGCCTTTTTCCTTTTTATATATTGCAGACGGATGTAATGCTTGGACATCATCGGTCCTCCACTCCTGCACGCGTCTACCACGACTTCATAACACTAAAGGAATAAAAGAAAGTGTGAAGCGTCGTAGTATTTGTTTACCGCGGTCTAGAAAAGAGACCCCATGTTTGTAGTTGTCTGAGCTGTAGCTCAGGCAAGGAGGAATAAATTAAAAAATGCTTTCTTTAACTTTTAGGAGAAGCGCAGTTCGCGTCTCAAAAGCCGGCACAGCTATGTGTATGCGTGTCGGCTGCTTTGACTTTTATAGTATTTTATTTTTGCAGGGCAGAAGACGCCACTTTTCGCAGGCGCGTTCACGTCATCGCGTACCCGTGGAGATATGACGTAGGAGAGTTTAATTGGTCAGCACAGGGGCGCCGAATACAAAAGGGAATCATGGCCTCTAGAGGGGTTTGTCGCTACCCGATCTGCGTGACTATCCGATTTGCACGCGCAGGCGTATTGAAAGCCTAACATGCCGTAAAGTGTTCACGCATGCGTTAAACAGATTGGGCAGCACCGTAAAGTGTGTGATGACGTAGCATTTCAATACGCACGCGCATGCAGATCGGGCCGGCAACGGGAGCCAGGTAGTGACACACACTGCATGCGCTTAATGAAAAAAACATTAAAAACAAACAAAAAAAATCACTTTACGGCACGACCCGATCTGAACTGTGCATGCAGCACAATTTGGCATTACGGTTTATTCATTTTAGTTCCACATTAGTTGACCATAATGAAAGTATTCATCCTGCAAAATAAACGAAGCAGCTTTTGTGGCGTAACGTTGATGTCCAATGTTTAATCGCCGTAAGATGAAGCTTAGGTGTGCACAACTGATTAGCCCCAATTAGTGCGAACTACACGCTGTGTACTCTTTGTATTATTTGGCAGGTACTAATATATATATATGTTACATAAAGTATGTAGTGTTTGCATTTTCCCACTCACGTAATAAATCATATAAAGTTTCCTTTCCTTTTGATCTATTGTTGCAACTTCCCTCTTATGTGCAAATTGTTTGTTTAAAAATATCTTTAGACATCAATTATTATTAATAAAATTGCCATTTGTCTTAAGGCATCAACTTTACAAAACTTAATGTATCCAACCAGTTTTATAGAAATATTTGGTCCTTTTTCAAAAAAAGAAAAGAATTAACAAGTTGCCATTTGTCATTTAAGGCATCAAGTTTACAAAACCTAATGTATCCAACCAGTTTTATAGAAATATATGGTCCTTTTTCAAAAAAAGAAAAGAATTAACACTGTGTTGCATGGCATTGTGCTGAGTGTCCCCCTTAGTGTTAACTGTGACTGTCCACTTGTTAAAATTCTTTAATTCGTTCTGAGTTGTGCAGTCAGGTCAGATGCTGAAGAAATGAAGAGTATAAAGCCACCGGTTCAAATCCTCATTTATTCCAAAGGCTATTAATCTTACAGAGAAGTTTAACTTTATATCCACAGACATAAATTAAGGAAGTGCGCTGTTATCACTTGAATCTATCTTTTTGATCTATTTTTTTTACAGTAAGTGCTTGTTGCTGTAGTTCATACTTGTAATATGTTTGTTCTTAGTGATGTGTTAATTTTATTTCAAGGCGTCTCTGTAAAACGCGCTGAGAAACCAACTTACCTATTAATATAATAAAACTGAACTGAATTTAACAGCTGTAAAATAAAATATTCTCCACTAACTGAGCATAATTTAAACAGCATGAAATAGTTCAGTTTATGATGAACAGCATGTGGACGGAGGGCAGTGCTATTCTTTCTTACAAGTTTAATCAACATAACACAGCGCAGTTTGTGTGCAGACTCCTCGTGTCATGTCAGTGATTTTATTCACCCATATTGATACAGAGCCAGTTCATTTTTATAACTTAAAAAAAAGGAAATACAATACACTTATCATACATTTTTATTGAAGGAATAAATGGTATGTTTAAAAATAAAAGTGAAAGATGTGTGAACAATGTTTCTCAAAAACAAACTATACACACCCATATTTATATGTATATATATTATGAGTAGAAAATTCAGTAATCATGAAGATGTATAAATGGTAAATGCATTTAACTAGAACACAACTACAATGAAAATGGCCAACAAGGGGAGGTGTTAAAAACTATTAGGGGAGGAGAACACAAATATATTTACAGATTTTTACCTTAGTATTTTAAAAAAAATGTTAGCCAAAGTTTTGAACACAATAAAAGTGAATCAATAAATTTGTCAAAAAAGGAAAAATGCTATTTTAGCTTTGTGAACAAGATGCTACTCTGAGTCACATTTCTTATCCAGCAATATTCCATAAAAATTCAGTTCTATTTAAATTGACATTTTTCCTGCTCTGTCCTTTAATATTTGTTCAATAATAATATTTTTACATCACCTTTGCTTACAAGTGTAGCTCAAATTGCTCCACAAAAATATACAGTTACAAAGAAAACTGAAGGCATTATAAAAGTAAATGAGAAGCAAATGGAGGGGTCCTTGTCCTTTGTAATAAATACACTGCCTGGTCAAATGGCTGGGGACAAAGACAAACTTGCAGCCTTCAAGGATACTGGAGATAATAAACCTCTGGGGGTCCCAAGCCAAAGCCCGCACAGCCCCCTCTGCACATCCCAGCATACATAATTGTGGCCATCTCAGTCCAATCACAATTCCATTTCAGGACGTCTTGTGAACTTTTCTTCTGTCACAGGCAGATGGAGTTGATGTAACAGACTGTAGCCTGTAGACGCAGGGGGGCACCACTGCAATACACTGGAAAAAAACAACAGAGTAAAACAGCATATGTTAGTGCCCAGTGCAGAGCTTACAAAGTGTACACAGTTCCATTTCTAATCTATTACAACCAATGCAAGTAATTAAGAAAAAGCCAAATTAGAAAAACGGGCTTGTTGAAGTTTTTCGAAATTCTTGACATTTGTAGCCTGGCACTTCTCTATTGGCAAAGCACTCCAGATTTTATTGCATGAGTACAGAAAGCTGCTGGTTTTTATGGTTGATCTTGGAATAAAAAGCAAAGTAACGTTTGAGAAAAGAAATGTTGGGAGCAGACACTCGAAAAAACAGGCAGGGTCTAAAATACTCAAAGCCTTCTAATTATTTAATAGAACCTTAAAATCAATTCTGTGAGACAGGCGGCCAGTGTAATGAGACCGAGACAAAAAGGCCAATACCTCATGATCACTTGCCAAAGGCACAGCATATCAGACCAGAGATTGAGATGGAGGATTCTAGAAGTGCCGGGCAGGAGGGGCAGCTGCTACTTAAACATGGCACACATCTCTCCATCCTTCTTCTTTAACTGCTGCCCCATAACACGACCGGACTCTTCTACTTCACTGTAACCGTTAAAAACATAAACACAGTAGATATTCACTCACGGAGTTCAAACATTAATAAAGTGTACTCTTACTACTTATTCTGCCTCCTTTCTTGGTTTACCTGTAGATTAATTATTACAAAAGTAAACCATCACAATAGATAAAGGTCTGCTTAGAGTAAAGTCTAACTAATAATATTATTCTTGTGTTTTTTTTGGTTGGATTTTTAAAGAACCCCAACTTAACTTGTCATTATATGTAACATCATTTTTTTCCTTTCACATTACACATACAGTAGACATTGTGTTACAATCTCTGTATATCTGAACTTCTAAACTTCTAATGTGATGTGCTCAGGTGTCATTACTTACATGAAAACATCTTTGTTTTTCACTCCTGCCTTAGTTTTGTATTAATTTAAAATTAAGTCTTGGTTCTTGCAAAATCCAACAACAAAGCACAGTAACTTAAGAACATAAATGTTATTTTGCAAAACAGAACAATATCCCTGTTTAGTGACTGCTGGGACTGATGCACCTCAGTCTCTGTGTTTGTGAGGATTCACACTCTGAGGCATTCCTGTCTAAAATTAAAAAGACGTGTTAGTTACTGGACAGAGTGAGCAGACATATAGTACAGTATTTCAAGGCAGCAAAATGTTACAGATCAAGTAATAAATATGGAGAGGCTTTGCAGGAATTGTGCACAAATTACTTTTGAAACTGAAAGCCTCAGCAGTCTTACCTGTAGAAATAGCAAATCTAACATGAACTGTACATCATCTTGAATTGGAAATCTTAAAAGCAGAAGAAAAGGACATCCAATTGTGTCTCAGAATTCGGGTACACTGGCATCTGTTCAGCCACTTGGAAGGCTGGTTACCATCAGGCATCCTATAGGATCAAGAGAAAAAATACAATAAAGGGGCATTGTTTTTCTAACTGCAGCAATAAGAAATAAGTTATCTCTAAGGAGCAAGGCTCCTCCATTATATTCAGTTAAATGTAT
>JANRMT010062814.1:131809393-131820123 GCA_026402145.1 Polypterus bichir lapradei
GGCAGACCATTCCATAGTTTAGGGGCCCTTTAACTAAAAGCTCAAACTCCCACTATTATTTTAATAATCATTAGAATCATAAGCAGACCAACATCTTGAGATCTTAATGAGCGCTCTGGTTTGTAAGTCATGATAAGTTCAGATATGTAAGCCGGACCTTGGCCCTTTAAGGCTTTATATGTTAAAAGACTGGATTACCTGGCGGCTATATAAAGAACAATTTGAACATCCAGTGAAAACAGCATTGCAGTAATCAATCCTACTAGAAATAAATGCATTAATTAATTTCTCAGAAGCCTGTTTATTTAAAAAGATGGAAGAAAAATGATTTGGACAACTTTGTAATGGGTGCTTTAAATGACATGCTAGAGTCAAAGATAACTCCTAGATTGCGGGCTGATTCAGTCAAATTAATGGTGATTCCATCCGAATAAAATGTTGACAAAATACTGTTACAATCAGCATCATTACCTCCAATAATTAACATTTCTGTTTTATCAGTGTTTCGTTCTCATCCTTCCACTCCTTTAATTCACTAACACAACTAATTAAAGACAACATTGGAGAAACTTCATTTGATCTAAAAGAAAGGTATAACTAGGTCAGTCAGTCAGTCATTGTCCAACCTGCTATATCCTAACACAGGGTCTCAGGGAGCCAATCCCAGCCAACACACACTAGGGACAATTTAGGATCGCCAATGCACCTAACCTGCATGTCTTTGAGCTGTGAGAGGAAACTGGAGCACCCGGAGGAAACCCACGCAGAGAGGACCTGGGAAGTGAACCCAGGTCTCCTTACTACGAGGCAGCAGCGCTACAACTGCGTCACCATGCCACCCTTATAACTAGGTGTCATCTGCATATGAGTGAAAATTAACATTATGTTTTCTAATGATAGATCCCAGTGGAAACATATAAAATGAAAAGAGGAAAGGTCCTAGTACCGAGCCTTGTGGAACACCATATCTCACTTCTGTGTATAATGATGGGGTACTGTCAGCACATTTCTGTGTGTATTGGAATCTATTTGATAATTAAGAACTAAACCAAGTGAGCACAGTGCCAGTAAGCCCAACATCATTTTCTAGCCTATGCAGTAAAATAGAATGGTCCATAGTGTCAAATGCTGCGCTTAAGTCTAACAACATAATTACAGTGGAGTTTCCCTCATCAGAGGATATCAGAATGTTTTTTAAAGCACACTTTTCTGTACTATGACCAGTGTGGAAACCAGACTGGAATTTCTCAAATAAATTGTGATGGCATAAGGTGTGACTGAAGCTGATTGTATGTGGTGCTAGTAAGTGGTTTGCACTGTGATGCTGAGATTTGGGATCTTATAGTTTTCATTTTCTCATTAGAGAAGTTCATAAAGTCTGTACTGCTAATATCTGTTGGTATTTTGCACTGTAGATCTGAATTCCCATTTGTTAATTTAGCCACTGTTCTAAACAGTACCTGAGGATTTTTATTATTGCTATCTATTATTGCAGCATAGTATTCTGAGCGAGCTTTTTATATTTTTATCACTCTCTGTCCATGCAATTTGAAAGACATACAGCTTTGTTGTTCTCCATCTACACTCCAGTTTTTGGAACTCTAATTTAAGAACTCAAGTGTTTTCATTAAACCAGGGAGACTTTCTATGTGTTTTGTTCACTTTTGTTTTAAGGCGAGCCACTGTGTCTAGAGCATCTCTCAAGGTCACATTATAATGTGCTGTTAGCAGCCCTAAATTGTTTTCCACGTTTACATTTGATGTTAACTGATCTAAATGGTTTTCCACAATTACACTCGACTTACTTAAAGTATCTGTAATTTCTGAAGCAGAATTACAATCTAGATGTCGCACTGTCTTTGTTTTAATCTGTGGATGTATTGGTGAGGGCAGAAACAAATCAAAGACAATTAAGTAGTGATCAGAAATAACTTAATTTAATGGAGTAATATTTAAATTTTGAATTTTAACTTTGTAAGTTATAATTAAATCTAATATGTGGTTGTGATTATGAGTTGGACCATTGACAATCTTACAAAATCCTACTGAATTTAACAAATAAGTAAAACATTTGCTAGAAGTGTCAGTTTCCACATCATTCTTCTTCTTCTTCATTCAGCTGCTCCCATTAGGGGTTGCCACAACTGATCATCTTTTTCCATATCTTCCTGTCATCTGCATCTTGTTCTGTTACACCCATCACCTGCATGTCCTCTCTCACAACATCCATAAATCTTCTCTTAGGCCCTCCTCTTTTCCTCTGGCCTGGCAGCTCAATTTTTAACATCCTTTTCCCCTTATACTGGGCATCTCTCCTCTGTACATGTCCAAACCAGCGCAATCTCGCCTCTCTGACTTTGTCTCCCAACTGTCCAACTTGAGCTGATCCTCTAATGTACTCATTTCTAATCAACAACAACAACACAACAACAACATTTATTTATATAGCACATTTTCATACAAAAAAAATGTAGCTCAAAGTGCTTTACATAATGAAGAATAGAAAAATAAGAGACACAGTAAGAAAATAAAATAAGTCAACATTAATTAACATAGAATAAGTGTAAGGTCCGATGGCCAGGGGGGACAGAAAAAACAAAAAAAAAAAACTCCAGACGGCCGGAGAAAAAAATAAAATCTGCAGGGATTCCAGGCCATGAGACCGCCCAGTCCCCTCTGGGCATCCTATCCATCCTCATCACACCCAGTGCAAATGTCCTGTTTTCTGTTCAGTGCCACACTCTCCAACCCATATAACATAGCTGGTCTCAATACCGTCCTGTAGACCTTCCCTTTCACTCTTGCTGATACCCATCTGTCACAAATTACTCCTGACACTCTTCTCCACCCATTCCACCCTGCCTGCACTCTCTTTTTCACTTCTCTTCCACAATCCCTATTACTCTATATTGTTGATCCCAAGTATTTAAACTCATCCACCTTCGCCAACTCTACTCCTTGCATCCTCACCATTCCACTGACCTCCCTCTCATTTACACGTATGTATTCTGAATTGTTCCTACTGACCTTCATTCCTCTCCTCTCCAGGGGCCTCATGTATAAACGGTGCGTATGCAAAGAAATGTTGCGTAAGAACGTTTCCACATTCAAATCGCGATGTATAAAACCTAAACTTGGCGTAAAGCCACGCACATTTCCACGGTATCTCATACCCTGTCGTATGCAAGTTCTCCGCTTGGTTTTGCAGACTGTCAGCACCCAGCATCAAAGCAGTGCTACTGTTCCTGTGCGGTTATCCTTTCTTTTCCCGACGCGGCTTTATAAAAACACTAAAATTAACCGCTTATTGTTTATTATTTTAATGCTTCTGATTGTAATTAACCAGTAACAATATAATGGTCCACAGAATGGTCAAACTATTCTAAATACCATAGCTGCTTTAGCATTGTTATTCTCACTGCACCTTCTTCTTTCAGCTGCTTTCATTAGGGGTTGCCACAGCGGATCATCTTTTTCCATATTACTCTCACTGCACCACTCAGAGCAGCTGATCTGAAAGAGAATTATCAGCATACAGCATCAAGCACACAGTGCCTCAGCCATGCTTCCTATTTGAACTGCTTCTCATATGACAAACGCTTCAAACGTTTCCTGTATGGACCTAATGCACTCAGTCAGTCCATCAACTGCTCCTTGTAGAACTGTTAGTACTTATTTGTACAATCACCTCACTGTAAACTTGCACTACAGTTATAATATTGCACAACCTGAGCCACTTTATAAAGAGTGTATTTACATATGATGACGATATCATTTTTAAGATGAAATGCAGCAAAATGTTTATTATATTATACAGATAAAACTTTAACTTCATTTAAATAATCTATATTGTTAATAATTAAAGGACACGGTGTCGCTACGCTAGCAAGGATCTGGCGCTCCGCTCCGCTCGCACTGTATGCTTCACTGGGACTGGCGTGAAGGATAGAATAATTAAACATGTACTATGAAGATATTTCAATGTTCCTTAAAAGTTTTGAAGAATCGGCGTTCTAAGCTTACAGATGGCTCAACATCCATTACAGAGCTGATTGTGTGGTGATTGGTTACTTGGAGAAAGAAAAGGAAGGACAAGAATTAGAGGTTAGTATGTTTGAAAGAGACTGCAGGGGCGGCCTTAGGCATGTGCAAACTGTGCACCTGCACAGGGCCGCCAAATCCTAGGGGCCGCCATGCCAATATATATTGAATATAAAACAGAAAGATAAAATAACGACACAGCTAAAAACACAGCGGCAAATTTCGGCAAAAATTAAACACTTGTGTCATGAGCACGAGGCAGTTATGCTGTGTCCTCAACGAACGTGGCCATCCGCCGTGCATAAGATACCATATTGACATTGGTGAGCGAAGGAGCCACTGATTATTCCTCTGCCCAGGACCACCATGAGCCGAGAGCCGCCCCTGAGTACTGCTGCAATAAATTATTTCATTGAAGGTCGTGCAGAATCACTGCACCACCATGTTCACACGTTTAATAACGTGCTTTAACTCCTATCATCATGAAAATATCACGTATACATCTCAGTATTTTAGTTATTCAGAGAGCTGTAATATCACGAATGTAATGGATTCTGTGTCCTGTCAGAGGTAGAGAAAGCCGATTTAAGAAGCACATAGTGATTCACACACATAGCAGAACACATACAAAACAAAGCATTTAACGTGTTACTTTAGTTATGATGTGATTTGAGAAACTAGTTAATTGAACGATTTTAAGATGAAGTTTATGATGTTCTACTTTAATGACAAAATAAACTACGTGATTACAGTGGACATTTCGAGATTGAAGTTGACATTTTGTGCTTTTTTCCCCACTGCCTTTTTTTTTCTCTGTGCCCTAATAAGCTTTTATATGAAACTCAGATGGTGGGCTACAACTCACCTTTTCACGGCGACTTTGATATCTGACAACTTTTTTTTTTATTTCAGGCACTGTGTGACTTTGTGAACTTGAGCTTTTGAATTTCTCCGACACGCTATGTCAGTCGATCAGCTTCCTTTTGTTGTTTATACCACGGTTTAAACCAACAAATAGTTTCCTTCCCTCCACTTGGTATTCGTTGAAATTCTTCCTTTTCCCCTCTTGCTCACAGAACACTGAGCTTATGGGCTATTTATATTAATTTGCATATTCAAAGAGGCATAATTCTGGGAGGAGCTGGGGCGGGACAGCACGAGCGTTACTTTTCACGCTGACCGGGATTTATGTAGCGGAAGAACGCGGAAGTTGGCGAACGCACAGATTCCTGCATCTGGATTTTTCTGTGCTTAAGCACATTTCGTCTTTTGTGCTTACGTCATGTTATAGTGCGAGTTCTATGCACGGCGTTATGCATGAGGCCCCAGAGCATATCTCCACCTCTCCAGGGTCTCCTCAATCTGCCCCCTACTATCGCTACAGATCACAATGTCATCAGCAAACATTATAGTCTACGGGGACTCCTGTTTAATATCGCCCGTCAACCTGTCCATCACCATTGCAAATAAGAAAGAGCTCAGAGCTGATCCCTGATGTAATCCCACCTGCAACTTGAATGCATCTGACACTCCTACTGCAGACCTCACCACTGTCAAATTTCCCTCGTACATATCCTGTACAACTCTTACATACTTCTCTGCCACTCCCAATTGCCTCATACAATACCACAACTTCTCTAGAGGCACCCTGTCATATGCTTTCTCCATGTCACTGTTGCTCACTAATCATCACCTCACTTCTTAACCTAGCTTCCACTACTCTATCCCATAACTTAATGCTGTGGCTCATCAATTTTATCCCCCTGTAGTTACTACAGTCCTGCACATCCCCCTTATTCTTAAATATCGGCACCAGTACACTTCTTCTCCACTCCTCAGGCATCCTCTCACTTTCCAAGATTCTATTGAACAACCTGGTTAAAAACTCCACTGCCATCTCTCCTAAACACCTCCATGCTTTCACAGGTATGTCATCTGGACCAACGGCCTTTCCATTTTTCATCCTCTTCATAGCTGTCCTTACTTCCTCCTTGCTAATCAGTTGCACTTCTTGATTCACTATCTCCACATCATCCAACCGTATCTCTCTCTTGTTCTCTTGATTCATCAGCTTCTCAAAATACTCTTTTCATCTGCTCAACACACTCTTCTTGCTTGTGAGTACGTTTCCATCTTTATCCTTTATCACCCTACCTGCTGCACATCTTTCTCAGCTCAGTCCTTCTGTCTAGCCAATCGGTACAAGTCCTTTTCTCCCTCCTTAGTGTACAACCTCTCATACAACTCATCATACGCCTTTTCTTTAACCTTCACCACCTCCCTCTTTACCTAGCGTCTTATCTCCTTGTACTCTTGTCTACTTTCCGCATCTCTCTGACTATCCCACTTCCTTTTCGCCATCCTCTTCCTCTGTATACTATTCTGTACTTCCCCATTCCACCACCAGGTTTTCTTTTTCTCCTTCCTCTGACCAGATGTCATGCCAAGCACCCTTCCTGCTGTCACCCTTAGTACATCTGCTGTAGTTGCCCAACTGTCTGGTAACTCTTCACTGCCACCCAGTGCTTGTCTCACCTCCTCCCTTAACTCAACCTCGCAGTCTTCCTTTTTCAACTTTCACCATTTGATCCTTGGCTCTGCCCTTACTGTCTTACTATTCTTGATTTCCTACATCATCCTACAGACCACCACCCTATGCTGCTTAACTACACTTTCCCCTGCCACCACTTTGCAGTCTTCAGTCTCCTTCAGATTGACTCTTCTGCATAGGATGTAATCTACCTGTGTGCATCTTCCTCCACTCTTGAACGTCACCCTATATTCCTCCCTCTTCTTAAAATACGTATTCACCACAGCCATGCCCATCCTTTTGGCAAAATCCACCATCATCTGACCTTCATTCCTCTCCTTGACACCATACCTACCTATCACCTGCTCATCTCCTCTGTTCCCTTCACCAACACGTCCATTGAAATCCACTCCAATCACCACTTTGTCACTTGGGTACACTGTTCATCACTTCATCCAACTCACTCTAGAAATCATCTTTCTCATCCATTGCACACTCAACTTGCGAGCATATGCACTAACAACACTAACACACTGCCTCAGCCAACTATAAAAACAGAACTTTTATACATAAAGCACTTTCCTGCAAAGACTACTGTGCATGTAAAAAAGCACTGAAAAATCTCATACTAACCTTTAAGTATTTTGACATTCTTGATATCCTTCAGCTGTGAAACATTCAGACCGGTCATTGTTTACACATGTCTTAAACAACTATTATCATACACAGATAATTTCTATATTATCTATATCTATTATTTATTTATTTATTTATCCATCTATTATCCAACCTGCTATATCCTAACTACAGGTTCACGGGGGTCTGCTGGAGCCAATCCCAGCCAACACAGGGTGCAAGGCAGGAAACAAACCCCAGGCAGGGCGCTTGCCCACCACAGTATTTATTTATTTATTATATTATATATCTATTGACTATATTTATGTATCTAGATTACAAGTACCATACATTGCATCAATGTTCATATTGCTTACTACACGTCAATATTGCTGCTACTTCTTTGTCTTGTCTTTGCACAATGTCTTGTCTTGCTTGTGTTTTAATTTTAAATTTATTTATAAAATTATTTATAAATTTATTTTTAATTTATTATTTGCACTTCATGTTTTTACACTGTGGACCCTGAGCTTCGCAATTTCGTCTATCTGTATACTTGTATATGGTTGAGATGACATTGAAGTTCGCTTTGACTCTTTGACTTGAAAACAACATTCATTATCATGCCTCCAATTTACAGCTTCATAATCATTACTCTGTCTGACACTCTTTTCACTTCCAAAACACTCTTGACATACCGTCCCTTTAAAATAACTCCTACCCCATTTTTCCTCCAATCCACACCATGATAGAACAATTTGAATCAACCTCCGATCCACCTGGCCTTACTCTCCTTCCATTTAGTCTCTTTCACACACAATATATTAACTTTCCTTCTCTCCATCGTATTGGCTAACTCTCTACCCTTAAGAGTCATACTGCCAACATTCATAGTTCCTACCCTCAGTTACACTCTCTTTACCTTCCTCCGGACATGTCTCCCCCCTCTTCTCCTTCTTCGGCCCACAGTAGCCCAATTTTTCCTAGCACCCGGTTGGCTAACAGTACTGGTGGCAGTCGTTGTCAACTCGGGGCTTGACCAATCCGGTATGGAAATTTGTATTGTTGTCCATGTATTGATTTGGAAATATTTTACACTGGATGCACTTCCTGACGTAACCCTCCCCATTTATCTGGGTTTGGGACCGGCATGAAGAAACACTCTGGTTTGTGCATCCCCTGTGGTTGGGTTCAGTTTCCACATCAATGTGTATATTAAAATTCCCAATCAATACTACATGATCATAATTTACAGCCAAATCAGATAAACAGTTGCTAAATTCAGTCATGAACAAAACAGTTCAAGCTTCAGGGCCTCAAAAATATAGGCCCACCACTGCTGTTAACATTTACATTATATTGCTAAACACTTTTTGATCATTATAAACCCATGGCTTATTTTTGCCACCTGCACAACATATATTAACACAGGACAAAGGAGAACATGGATAATGACCTCACTTGTTATTAGGAGAGAAAGATAACAAATATAAGATCAACCCAAAAAAAAAAAAATCTTACAAAGCTAGTGAAAGGTCATAGAATAAATAATGTTGATTGACACAGAATTGCACCATGCATCTCCAAAATAAAGAATCTTAATAGTATACAGGTGAAAAATTGATTCATATTTCAATCAATCAAAATAGTAATAGATACTAAGTATAAGTAAAATGTGATCATATGATATTATCAATATTTCTCCCATTTTATATGATTAATAATCAACATACAGATACAGATATTCCATAACCCATGACTTCTACCATTACAAGCCATCAAAAACAAAGAGTACATTTTATAGTAGATAAAAAACATAGCTCATTAAAATCAAATGACTGCACATGTACAAAGAGATGGTCTTTAGATTAATATGATTATGTATATTAGTATTAGTCAAACTAATCCAATTCAACCACCAAACAATCAAGATAAATTTACGTTAACTAGGGCAAAGATATGTCCACAGAGGTGTATCAGGCTGGTACCTAAGCAAGATATGTCTATTGGGCCCTACCATGCAGCTCGTGTACTAAAACCTTTTATCATGTTTTCTGCAATTACAACAAAAAGTAATGATCATATTTCACTTGTCCTTTAGTACTCAAATAAAAATGTGTAGTTAAAAAAAGTATCACTGTTAAGTGCATCCTCTCAACTAGGATAAAACAGCTGACTGAACTGATACGGGCTTTAGGCAACAGTGCATGACAATTTGTTTTAGTGTGTCCTTACATGGAAAATATATAGTATGTCACATTTCTAAAAAACACACCATAAATTCTTCACAGAGATGTCAATAAATGGCGTAAAAATGATTTCTCTGATACAACAAAACAATAACAACATTTATTCATATAGCACCTTTTTATATATTAAAGTAGCTCAAGTTGACTTACAATAATAATTGCCAAACATAGATTTTAATTTCTTGTTTTTTAATCTTCTTCTTGTTTAATTTCTTGTTGTAACTAAAAACTATCTGATATGGTTTATATGCTGTATGTAGCTACAGAAAAGAACACAGGTAAACACACACTTATGAATGAGGCTTTAGTTAGTAACATCCCTTGTTTTCTACCCCCCAAAAAAACCTTAAAACCCCCAAAAATTTTTTAATGACTTTTGCATTTTGCAATTGCAAAATTGACTGTGAAATTTTGAAATGAATTTTAGTGTCAGTTTTACAAATTATTATGCAAAACTTGCCTGTTTCACTCATTAGTAGTCATAGGTGCCTGTAGTGGTAAATGGCAATTTTGACTACTGCGCAACAGTCTACATTACAAGTAAGATGCTGGATTAATTTGTATGGACACCTTTATTAGTGAAGACATTTATTAATGATCCCTATATGGATAAAAGGTAATGCTTTGCACTGTGCCACAGCACATATTATATGTAATATGTTGGTTTGATTTTACAGAGTGGCTTTTGTGTAGATGGTTGGGTAGATGGGGGACACATCATAACATAAGAACAACGTATAACCTTGTATTTTAAAGAGAGGAGAGAGAGTACAGAACAGGGCCATGTTTTGTAAGTGAATTACAAAAAAAATTAACTTTAAGCCATTTGAGTAGTGAATATAGTGGCATGAAAAAACAATTCACTTCTTTAGCAAATCTGGAGTTTGCTATTCTTGTACAGTTCATGCAACATTAGTAACATTTTCACATAAGTTCATAATAACTGATTTCATCCTGGACTATAATATTTTTAGTGTTTATTAGGTTGTGTTTTTGTTGGTGTTATGGTTTTTGATTTAATGATGAACATAATATGTGGGGATGAACATCAAGATAAATGTATTATGTAAATTTGTAAAATTGTACATGTATTGCTACTGTGCACAGTTACTTATTAACACATTTGTTATTATTACATGTTTTCTGTTGATAAATATGAAAATGTCAGAATTTTTAATTATATAATCAATCAATGAATTAATGAATTTCCCCTTGGGATTAATAAAGTATCTATCTATCTATCTATCTATCTATCTATCTATCTATCTATCTATCTATCTATCTATCTATCTATC
>JANRMT010062814.1:131820133-131833911 GCA_026402145.1 Polypterus bichir lapradei
ATCTATCTATCTATCTATCTATCTATCTATCTATCTATCTATCTATCATATTTTGGTAATTTCTAGCTGAAGTTATCCATAGTCAGTGCATTTGGCTTGTTATTATTTAACAGGCAGATTTAGGAAAAAAGAGGTATAATTATTAGAATATTTATAGATGAATTCAAATCACATTCCTTGTGTTTTGAAAATTGACTTTTGTCAAATCTTTGTTTTTCATGTGAAATCAATTAATCATACAGCCCTATCCTAGAACATAGAGTCATAAACTGTGACCTGGGGCCTCATGCATAATGCCATGCGTAGAATTCACAATAAAACATGGTGCATGGACAAAAGCAGAAATGTGCGTACTCACAAAAAAATCCAGATGCCTAAATCTGTGCGTTCGCCAACTTACATGTTCTTCCACTCCATAAATCCCGGTCAGTGTGATAAGTAACGCACATGCATGCGCCTGCTGCCACTCCCCAACTCTTCCCACAATTATGCCTCTTTGAATATGCAAATAAATATAAATGGCCCTTAAGCTCAGCGTTCTGTGAAAAGGCAAAGGCAAAAGCACAGGGAAATAGAAGAATTTCAGCGAATACCAAGTGGAGGCAAGGAAAAATGTACTATTTGTTGGTTTAAACAGTGGTATAAACAACCAAAGGGAGTTGATCGAGTGACATAGAGTTTCAGAGAAACTCAAAAGCTCAAGTTCACAAAGTCGCACTGTGCCCAAAATAAAAAAGTCAGATATCAAAGTCGCCGTGAAAAGGCAAGTTGTAGCCCACCATCTAAGTGTCATATGAAAGCTTATTAGGGTACAGAGAAAAGAAAAAAAAAATAGGAACACAGTGAGAAAAAAGCTTGAAATGTCAACTTTAATCTCAAAATTTCCACTTTAATCACATACTTTATTTTGTCATTTTTGTAGAACATCATAAACTTCATCTTAAAATCTTTTACTATACTAGTTTCTTAAATATCATCGTAACTAAAGTAGCACATCAAATGCTTTGTTTTGTATGTGTTCTTCTATGTGCTCTATGTGTGTGAATCACTATGTGCTTCTTAAATGGGCTTTCTCTTCCTCCAACAGGACACAGAATCCATTAAATTCATGATATTACAGCTCTCTGAATAATTTAAATACTGAGGTGCACTTGATATCATTTTTTAATGAGGATAGGAGTTAAAGCATGTTATTAAACATGGGAACACAGTGGTGCAGCGATAGTGACAAGTTGGCGCCCTGTCCAGACATTATTCCTGCCTCCGGCAAGATGCTTGTTGCGCCATGCTCAACCTTTGATGAAATAATTTATTGCAGCAGTAGTTTCGTTCAAACTTACTAACCTCCTATTCTTGTCCTTCCTTTTCTTTCTCCAAGTAACCAATCGCCTGTAATAGATGTAAAGCCATCTGTAAGCTTAGAACAAAACATTCAAAACATTTAAGAAACATTGAAATATCTTCGTAGTACATGTTTAATTATTCTATCCATCTATCCTTCCAGTGTCGTGCCAGCCCCAGCAAGAATACAGCGTGAGGCAGGAACAATCCCTGAACTAGTTAGCGCTGCGACACCGTGTCCTCACATGTTTAATCATTAACAATATAGATTATTTAAATGATGTTAACATTTTATCTGTATAATGTAATAATCATATTTTGCTGCATTTCATCTTAAAAATTATATCATCATCATATGTAAATACACGCTTTATAAAGTGGCTCAGGTTGTGCAATATAATAACTGTGTCAAGTTTACAGTGAGGTGATTATACTAATACATACAAACAGTTCTACTAGGAGCACTTGATGGACTGATTGAGTGCATTTATAGTTCTTGGGATGAAACTGTTTCTGAACCGCGATGTCCCTACAGGAAAGGCTCTGAAGCGTTTGTCATATGAGAGAAGTTCAAATAGGCAGCATGGCTGAGGCAACATGTGCTTGATGCTGTATCCTGATAATTATCTTTCTGATCAGCTGCTGTAGAGCTATGATTCTACACTCAGATACAGAGGGATAAATAGTCTGAGTGGTGCATTGAGAGGAACAGCGCTAAAGCAGCTATGGTGTTTGGAATAGTTTGGCCATTCTGTGGAGCATTATATTGTTAAAGGTTAATTACAATCAGATGCTAGAAACTAATAAACAATATGCGGTTAATTTCAGTGTATTTGATAAAACTGGGTCAGGGATGTGGATCTAAAAAAGAAAGGGAAACCACGCTTGAACAAAAGCACTGCTTTGACGATGGGTGCCGCCAGTTTGCAAAACCGAGTGGAGAAATTGCGAATGCCAAGCATTTAGGTGGTGTGAAAATATGCATGGCTTTATGCCAAGTTTAGGTTTTATACATTGCGATGTGATCGTGGAAACGGGCTTACGCAACATTTTTGTGCGTGCGCACCATTTATACATGAGGCCCCTGGTGAAGTGTAACAAATTCTACTTAGCAAGATGCTGATAGAGTAGCTTTTATTTAAAACTGGGTAGGGAAGAGTGTAGTCAGTGCAATTCAAAAAGACAAAACTGTTGACCAGAGAAAGTGACAGAAAGAAATAGATGCATTTAAAACTATCTGGGCAAGAGTGTGAAAGGCAAAAATATACACAATTGTGTTTTAGATAGAGTGAAAAAAATATAGAATAATTTGTAATGACTTGAATAATCGTGAATGTTTATATAAATAAACTAGGTGTTGGTAGTGCATGTGGCAAATGTGGGGTGTTTATTTAACAATACATTTACTGTATCTGTTTCAACTATTTTGTTGATGTTAGGTCTGCATCTTATAATAATAATAGTATACATCCTGGATTACATATATTTGTAAATTGTGTAAAATAAGGGTAAAGAGATATATAACTTTAAACATCTAAAAAGATGTTACATTTGGTTCTAAATCTAATTAGAAGCAAATTAACTCAAGATATGGCTTTGGCAAAGTGACTTTAGTCACATTGTCATACTTCTCATGCTAAGGAGCATGCATAGCATAGCCCATACATAACAAAATATTTTACAATATTTATAGCTAAATTAAGAGAGCTGCAGAAAGAACAATTCTTTCCAAAAAGATTTTAAGACTATAAAAGTGAGAAAGTAAATGTCCAGATAAATAACCAAAGGCTATGGCCAAGTGGCCAGGGAGAACAGGAAAACAAAATCTCTTGCTGGTGAGGTGGATTCTCGAGGAAATAAATGTCTGGGCATTCTATCATACTTTAATGTGCTGATGAACATTTATTATAACAATATGACAACAGTGTTCCTTAAGAAGTAAAAACTAGAGTTCCAACAAATGTTCTGCTCCCATATACTTTAACCAAGTACAGGCTTGTGAGGCTTACAAAACTAAATACTTTATGGTCTTCTAAAGCATTTTTACACAAACAATAAATACACAGAAATTAGATATAAAAGTATTTTAATAGAGTAAAGCAATATTTAATTTAATGATTAGTTAAATAGTACTAGAGTAGAGAACCTATTTTACAGGTCAACTATTCAGTTCTGATTCCTTATTTTACAAATTAGTAAAACTCTGATTCTATGATACATAAAATTACAATTAAATTCAGAAGAAATGCTATTATCTATGTCAAGTCAGTTGTACACAAGTCAAAATCTTTTGTGTCATTTTAATAGTTTTGCCGGTCCACAGCTCTAAAGCAAATGACAGCATTTTCTAGCCCAGCCTTTGATTTCTGCTTGTACCTTAGGGCAAAGTCAACTATGTTCAGTATTCACCAGTGAAGGCTGTCTTCTTGCATAAAGTCAATTTTTTAAAGGAGTTAAGCACACGGTAATAAACATTTATTAACCATAAAGTGCTACATGTACATACAAAGTTATATAAGTAAAGAAACTGTTTTGACATGCAATGTCAATTACAATTTAAACTAACATCTCAAAAAGCAAATAGCACTTAAACCAATTCTGCTCTTTACCAACATTGTCTACTATGTTTGTTACATAAAACTTGAATTTTATAAAGAAAAACTCAAAATCTAGGAGGATATTTTGAAAATGCTGTTAATCTGCTATTCTTGATCTCTCTAGTACAAAATTACATTTGCGTCTTGTCCCACTGGTGCAGAAATATGCAGTGACAATACAATATAGAACATGGTACAATGACAGGGCAGATGTAAATGATAAAATAAAACAAAAGAAATTAAAATATACAACCATAAGAAAGCAAAAATAGTTAAATGTCAGATATAATAATGCAACATTTAGCAAAACAACTATAAGCAGCTCTCTGCAGTCATTAACATTAACTTGATAGTGCAAGGGGAATGGTAGCAGGTGGTTAAAATGGTCCAATTGCCATTGCCTATTTAAAACTACCTGTTGCAGGTCCTCTCAGTGTTCCAGAGTTGTCATACCAGATTGGTATGCACAATCATTTTTTTTCCCTACAGGTTTTTTTTTGGGAAGTTTTTTCTTGTCTTCTTAGAGAGTCAAGGCTGGGGAGCTGTCAAAAGACAGGGCCTATTAAAGCCCATGGCAACGTTCCTTGATTTTGGGTTATACACAGATAAATTGTATTGTATTGTCTAGTCATCATGCTGTTCATGTAAGATAAACGTTTTCTTAGATTTGTCAAAAACTGATGATGGTGTTTAGGGTTCATTCATTAAGTAGCGCCCTCAAAAATTAAAGGAACTCCTTCCTTTTGTAGCAGCCTCACTAGGCACATGCAATGTCCCCTGCCTCCCAGTCTCCTAAAGTCCCTAATTCATTTCTTTGTTTTGCTGTCACTGATGGACATATTTATTAATTTTTATCACAGTATTCACCAGTAACTTTAAATTCTGCCCCAAATAGGCTATCTCATCATAGTTAGCAGTGAGGTCAACTTATAATGGTAGCCAACTTGGTGATAGAGCCCTTATCATACTTGGCATATTGTTTTGTCTATATTACTCTACTTTCCCCTTTTGTATTATTTATTGTAAAGCCTTTGTCAGAATGCCTCAAATCCCTTAGACTGACCATTGTTTATAAGGTATTGTACTATATAACTTCTCCCCACATTTCCTTCTACATTTATAACCACAAGCAATTAGGTGTAGTAAAAGACAAGCAAGAGTTAAGTTACACTTTAAATAATGTATTATTGATAATATTCATAAATAATAACAATAAGCAACATAAAAAATAATATTGGCAGCCATACAACCTGATAGATGCTGATGTGTAGTTTCAGGCGGTGCACAGACTTGTTTATTACTTAAAATGTCTCTAGTTAAGGCATCATTTTTGGTCAGTTTTCTTCAGAACAGGCCATATGCCTGTCTCAATATGGCTGCTGAGATGTGCTCTTCATTGTGTTGTCCTTTTTAGATCACAGTGTGACAGAGCGATGCTTCTTCATGGTGATGGTATAAGATAAGAGGGAAGGGTAAAGCAAACATTTTTACAGATTATCTGTCCAAACCCTACAGACTATAAAGTATTGTGGTACTTAATGGCTTCTGATTTAAAACCAAACAGGCAACTTTAGACCAATAGAATTCTGGTGTGATACAATGATCCAATACTGCTTGTTAAGCTAATGCTTGCCAGTTAGGTAATTTGGATTTCCTGGGGGGGGTTGATTGAGAGTCCTGCAGAGAATCGCTTGCCAAACTGGTTTTAGGCACTTCCCCTGATCCCTGACATAAAATTTCAAAGACTTAGTCCGGGGTGGTTGGGGTCATGTTACTGTTGCTGTTCTTATCAGTGAAATAACACTAATATTACATTGCTTTGTCTAAGTTACAAATAAAGACATACTTTAATTTATCAACTTGTTTTAATTTCACAAAGACGTTTATCGTGTGGTGATTGGTTATGTGCAGAAAGAAAAAGCAAGGATAGGAACTGGAGGTTTAGTACATCAGATAGAGACAGCACTCATGCAATAAAGAAAGCCCGCTCAGAAGAACATCCATTGAATTCTGCGTTCGTGTCTCTGACCACCACATCATGAACCCAACATTTACAAGATATTCCAGTTAAACCAGTGCGATACCCATTCATATATCCAGTTTTTTGAAGCCTCGTTACACTTGCCATAAAGTTCACTACACTGAACATACACTTGGGGACCCCTTAATGCAAGGGAGCAGCACTACAGCCACGCCACCGTGCCCCCCGCCAGCCATGTTTAATACATGCTTTAATGCATTTCATCGTGAAGAAGATATCAAGTATTTATCTTAGTATTCTGAATGTTCATAAAGCAGGAATATCATGAAGTCAATGTGCGGCAATCGATGTCTGCGCCTCTCAGTGCAAGAGGAAGTCAGGTGAAGAAGCGCATAGAGATTAAAAACTGGGTCGGGGAACACTTAATATAAAGCATTTAATGTGCTAAATTAATTAATGACGAGGTTTGAGAAAATCTAGTAAATTAAACATTTCTTTTAAGATGAAGTTTAGTTTGCGACATTCTACTGACAAAATAAACTATTAGAATAAAGTGTAAATGTCGACTTTAATCTCGACACAAATGTCAAGAATAAAGTGAAAATGTCGAGAATAAAGTCAACATGTCGACTTTAATCTTAACGTAAATGTCGAGAATAAAGTGGAAATGTCGAGAATCTCAACATTTAGATTTTTTTTTTCTTCACTTTGTCCGTATTTTTTTTTTCCATCGTGGCCCTAATACGCTACTACGGAAGCTTATTCCCACCACTCAAAAAAAAAAAAATATTGCATTATTTCACAAAAGAATTGCGTTATATCGCAATAATAATTGTGTTATATCGCAAAAGAATTGCGTTATTTCGCAATAATAATTTTGTTATATCGCAAACGTATTACATTATTTTGCAATACCGATTGCGTTATTTCGCAAAAGAAGCCATTGCAGGAGGCTTGCAGTAGTGTCTGCACATTGCCGACTAGCAGCGACTCGTGTACTCGCACATCCGTCTTCTGAGGACAAAGCGCAGGTTCACAACGCAGGCATCTGCAAGGCAGAGGTAATTTAGAACTCAAAACAAAAGTTAAACCTAAATCATATATTTCAATGATAATATAGGTTGATAGAGATACAATATAAGTATATCCATAAGTTCCGTTTTAATAATGACATACAGCTCGGTTAAAACAACGGTTCGAGTGAAAGGTGTCTAATTAACATCCTACTAGTGGTAAAGATAGCGCATTTGAATTGTTTTAGTAAAGATAATGTTTAAATGGATCGTCAACGTGCTCATCTTTAACTACCGCCTGACTGTAATGTGTGTGGAGATTTGATTCAAAGAATTCCCGACAATGCATCAAACATTATTATAAGTGACTGGGTCGTCAAAAATGGACGGGTGCATACTAGATTTAGTATTCCAGAGTGCATTGCCAAGTGCAAGCACACCTACTAATTAGAGATGACGGTGGTGAGGTGGATGTACCAAGGGCCATAGCCCGACTAGGTAAAACGTAACTCATTAAACTTGACGAGGGTTTATTTGGCAAAAATAAAACGTGATTGGGCCCTGCAGTGGGCTGGCGCCCTGCCCGGGGTTTGTTTCCTGCCTTGTGCCCTGTGCTGGCTGGGATTGGCTCCAGCAGACCCCCGTGACCCTTTTGTTAGGATATAGCGGGTTGGATAATGGATGGATGGATAAAACGTGATTGGATTGCTACTGCAATCTTACTTTTAGCTAACATTCGTACTGCCTAAACAAAGTCGAAAAGAAGCTCACAGTAAACTAACTTAAAGTAAAGATCGCTCTCCCCGTATTTGCTTTTTTAAGACCCACGTGTTTTAATATAATGTAACGGTTTATTTCATTACTACATTCCTTTATATTTGAAGTGATTATGTTCAAGTTGGAAGATTTGGGTTCAGTTGCGATGTAAACAAATATAGACAATGATTGAAATTTCAGAAGCTGCTATTCAGTGTATTTTCATTACATATAAATATTGTATTTATTGATTAACCATTTTCTTACAGTTTTTGCAGTCACAAAGTGTCTGATTTTGGAATTTACCCATAACATTCTACACAAAAATCCTGTGTAAATCATATCCAATGAACCTTTTAATTGTAGTTTTAATAAATAAAAAAGGTGTGAAATGTTTTTGTCTGTCTTTCTCATTATGAAACGTTTACATATACTCTTTATATTTAATTATGCACTGTTTCTGTTTCAGAAAACAGATGCATTACAAGTGTGAGAACATCTTAAAATAAGCAGTCATGTCGAATTCTAAAAGCCAAACCTGACGGAGGAAAAATGGAATAATAATAAAATTCTGTCAGAAGTTAAAAAATGGTTAAATAGATTAAATAAATGAACCATCAATATTAATTATTTTAATATTCCACATACTTCTACATACATTCAAAGCACCTCATAATTCTGTCATTCATCAGGTACTGTCCACCCTTGTCTCCATCTTTATGTACCATATCTGTGTCTGTTTCATCAATATCATTGCCAACCAGACAGCCTGTTAAATTTGCAGTTTTCAAACATGTTTTGTAAATGTGTTGTTTTTGATTTTTATAATTTTGAAATACAATACTTACAAATGAAATGCGCTCCTGGTAATGACAAACCCTAAAATTGATACCAACTAAAATAATAATGCTTTAAATAAAATATTATCCAAGGATTAAAAAATTACTGATTTGATACAAAAATTAATCATTTATAATTTTATTTCTAGCATTTTCAGTCTCCAGTTAAGAATGGCCTTACAAGACATAATCTATGACCAGTTTTTTTGACTTTTTGAAGAGCAGAAATCTACAGGAAATCATTCCAAAGTTAGAAAAAGAAAAGGTATTGGAAATTAATTCATTTCATTGTCAGCATATGCTAACATGGGGAATTTGCTACACATTAAACTAATGAATTTAATAGTGTAACAACAAAACAGTGCAGTGTATTTTATTCACCACTTTGCTCTCCAAAAAGGGTGTTGCGGTGATGGCAACAAGGTGACTTGGATTCGGGTGCTTTCTGTGTGCACTTTGCATGTTTTTCCCGTGAGTATATGAGTTTCTTCCAACAGTCAAAAGACATACAGGTTAGATGTACTGATGTTGTTAAACTAGCCCCAGTGGCTGTGGTATAGGTTTCAGCTTTTTCACAACCATGCCCTGTCTAAATGGGTTTGGGAAACGGACAGACTCTCAAAACTCTTTTGAGGACAAAATCCAGTAGAGGGTAATCATCACATTACAGAAGATAGAGATTTAGGGTATAGTACACATACTTTTGCACAATTTTGTTAAATTCAAAAAGGAACTTGAGGTTTTTAAAAGTATGTGGGGTCAAGAATCCCACAGGGAGTTATATTAAGCTTGCAGTTTTTTAAAAATTGTATAATTAATTTAAATAAAAATGTAGCTGTTACCTTAATTTCAGTTAATAATGACTGCAAAGTTGGTAGATTGCCAGATAAGTAAAGAAAAATAACAGAGGAACTAAAGTAGACAGTGTATACAAGAGATTAGAAATTGTAATAAGGATGTTATGTTACTCAGTATCCATGAGCTGCTGAACAGAGTTGGTCAGAAAGATTCAGCTTCCCTAGTTTGGCACACTTGTCAGGTTTCATTTGGAACTGTATGCAGTTCTAGTCCCCATATTACAGCAAAGATGTAAAAAAAGTAATGAAACTGCAGACCAGGTTCAGGAGCTTAAAATACAGCTATGAGTTACGATAGCACTTAAGACTAAAATAGATTATAAAAAAATATTTTAAATGGTGGTTGATGGTTGATGATGATAGGTTGATTGTTAGATTAAACTTTTAAATCTGTCTTTCAAGGGGAGCACAAACTGAAGTTGATTAGAGGGACAGCAGAAACAAAGTAAAATAGTGATAACTGCTGATATAAGGAAAACAGGTGCACTGAAAGTATACTAGGTAAGCCTGGTGTATCATCATTGCTGACTGTAGAGTAGTCTGAGGATTGTCTTTTCTTTAGATACATTCTAGGGAAAAACTGGTAAGTCTACTTACTTGCAGTTTAAAGTAAACCCTTTCCACTCCATTTTAATGGTCATGGCCAGCAGCAGAGTTTTGCTGGATGAAAAGTGCTATAAATAAATGGACATACTGAAGAATATACCAGACACTGTCATAATTTGTTTATTAATGTACTTCTTTTATTGCTATTATATTTTAATACAGATTGATCAGAATGTTTTATTACTCATGGATGAGAAGGCTTTATCCACTTATTTTCCCCTATATGGTGATCGTTTAGCAGTTTTAGACTTCTGCAAGAGACAAACATTTCAGACGCATGAAATGTCTAGAAAAGAAAAGCTACTACAGAATTTACGCAAGAAACTCGGTGTTTTGAAAAGACCTGATCCTTGTTCAGATGAAGACGATAAACGACCAACTAAACATATGGGTCGGTATGGAAATAATAATGCTAAAAAGTCTGCATGAAAAATTGAAATTGGGTGGCTTCAGAAAGAAAATAAAACAAGTGATCTTAAACAAGTACGTACAAAAAGTGGTGGCGGAACAAGGAAATTATCAGTTTTAAAGAGTGCTACAAAAGAAGACATTCTAAATATGGAAAAAAATATTTTCTTTCCTAATGGTAAGTCATCACACGGATCAGTTGAGGAATTTGATTTTGATATTACCAACTTTGAGCGTAAGTCTCTAATGGATGAAGACACAGTTGGAGAATTATATGACCAAACAAAACTCCCACTGCTGCGTTTTTATATGGTTACTTGCAAGAAAGAAATCATAAATCATGAAGCAGTTTGCAGATCTAAGACTCTATTAGAAGAGAAGGAAACTACTAATATTCACAAATCACTGAGCAACTTTCCAGCATCCTCACCTGCAAAGTCTAGAGATCTTAATGAGGGACTAGTCTCAAATTCACAGAATGAAGCTATCTTTGTAGTGCCTGATGCCTTGATATCTGAATCTTGCAAAGCTGGTTGCTCACATACCCTACTAGATTTTCCTGCAGATGCTTCTAATTCTGCAAATCATTTTACATTTGATGTAAATAAACATCAAAAAATAAATGAAGACGGTTTGGATTACAATTATATAAACTATGAAATTCCCAAATCACCTGAAGAGTGCCAAAAAGAAGATAAACAGTGTACTGAACATGAAATTTCTAATGATGCACTATTTACCACATTGAGTGATGACAGCAACATAATTGTCTTTGGATCTTCTTTTGATTCTGATGTCTTATCAGACACAATACCTCTTGAGTCTACAACATGTTTCATGGAGTTTGAACTTATTGTAAGACGTGGAAATGCTATGGAAGATATAGTACACACTTTTGAGAAAAATCCAGAAATTGATCATGGCTGCACTCTGAAGATTAAAAGACTTCTACCCTCAGGTGAAATGGAAGAAGCAAATGACTTTGGTGGAGTAATACGTGATGCATTAGCAGAGTTTTGGGAGGAATTTTACAATAAATGCACACTTGGTAAAACATTCAGAGTGCCATTTCTGAGGCATGATTTTACATTAAGTAAGTGGAGAGCCATAGCAAAAGTGATCTTGATCGGATACGAGCAGTGTAGGTACTTTCCAGTACAGCTTGCCCCAGCTTTCATGGAGCAGGATTTTTTGGAAGCATTGAGAAAAACAGTACACTTTTAGACAGCTTCATGAAGTTTGTACCCACTTTGGAATCCAAGGTTCTTCAAATGGCAATTTCTAATTTCACAGAAGTGGAATTACCTGAGCTCATTGAAGTTCTTCAGGAACACTCATGCAAAAGGCTACCCAAAGCTGATAATATACAGCAGATAATAATGGAGATAGCACATAAGGAGTTGATTCAAGAACCAATGTTTGTTATTGATATTTGGATCGAAGTTCTGAAAAATATCATGTTTAATGTGACATCATTAAATAAAATTTATGAAGAGGCAGTACCTGACAGCAAGAAAGTTCGAAAGATGGTCCATTTTCCAAATGAAATGAACCAAAATCAAAAAACCGTTTCAAACTATTTGGTAAAATTCATCAAGGAATTAGATGATTCAGAGCTGGCCACATTTCTTCGATTCTGTACAGGCTCAGATATAATTTGCACAGAAAATATTGATGTAACTTTTGTGAACCTTGAAGGTTTGGCACGCCGGCCAGTGTCTCATACTTGTGGTGGTGTTTTGGAATTGCCAGATAACTATGAAAGTTATCCTGAATTTCGCAGTGAATTCTTAGCTATTCTAAAGTCGGGCATATGGGTAATGGATATTGTGTGACAAAACAAATGTTACGGTACAGCCATATAAATATGTTCCATTTACAGTTCTTTGCACTTTAGCAGCAAAAGTTGGCATTGTTCTCTGTTGTGTTCCCCTAATTATGTTCCAAAGTGAGGGAGGAAAAATATTTGGTTGGAAATTAAGGTTTCATTAGTAGTAGAAAGTATGTTTCATTATACAAGCAGTGTTGTACTTTCTGATATTAAAAAGATGTTCTTCATGTAGGACATTGACTCACACTTAAAAAAATGCTATTAATGCAAATATAGCAGTACAACTTAAAACAAATTTCTAGATTATGTCAGGAAAAACAAAGCATTTTATTTCCTATTTCAATGTTTTCATATAGTGTGTTAAAGAGAGGCATATTTTTGTGATTACTAAAGAACAAGATTGTAATATTTTGGCTAAATTATTTTTAACAATATTATTTGTTTGAAATATTGACTTAATTGTTATATGGATACTGATTAAGTATTCAGTTTGATGCAAATTTTGTCACAAAATAAAATCTGTAATGCTATCATTACTCTCGTGAAATGGTTAAAACATGTATTATGTGTATTTTCTTGGACTGTTTTAAAAGTCCTTTCACTTTTTTCTTCTGGAAAATAACAACATTTGCTGTGCAACAATTTGAATGCAGAATAAAGAATTATGCATGCTTTTACAGTTTTTTTTTATTAATAATAAACTTAAAATTATTACCAACTTTTATACTCCTTCATTTTCATAAAGTGTTACATTTTTGCCTAATTTGCAACTGCTAACTTTGTATAGTGAAATACAGTAAAATAATGCAAGAAATACTGTGAGCATATGTGCTAATAACATGAGAAGCACAGTGATTGGATTGGCACTATTTTCTCAGAGATAGTCCTGTGTTCAGACACTATTCTGGACACTGCCTGTGTAGTTTGTGTGTTCTTTCTGTGTCTGTGTTAAGTTTTCTATACCAATTTCATGTCTTTGCTATGTCAGTCTTCCACTGTAATTGGTCATTCTAAACAGGTGCTATATAATTGAATCTGGGTATGTGTAAAAATGTACTCTGTGAATGACTGATATCCCGTCCTATATTGCTTCATACCTTGCACCTGATGCTACCCAAAAGTGCATAACGTCCATTTGACCTTGATCTGCATTAGTAGAATAGAAAATGAACAGATTGTATAGTAGAATATGCCTTTCATAATTGCATCAAATGGTTTAATACAAAATAATAAACAAATAAACAGTACCGTCTATGCATGTGCCCTTAAAGGTGCATTAGTATTTAGGCTAAAACCAGTTTTAGTAATACCTAATTGTTTACTTCCTATAAAATATAACTTTCAAAGTTATTAAATATTTTTATATTTTGATGTCATGTGAATGATGTAGTTTAATACTATAAATATTACTTAGAAAAATATTACTTATCTGTCTATTATATAGTGCCTTCCACATCTATCTACTGTAATTTTCATCTGTCACATTCATATCAGGACATTTTCTTCACAGAGTGAAACCCTTCTATTTATCCCCAACCTTCACTATGTG
>JANRMT010062814.1:131836601-131853794 GCA_026402145.1 Polypterus bichir lapradei
CTATTAGTAACATTCATACAATAAAAGCAGTTTTTCAACCACCAGCACAATAACTGTTATCTTTCTCAGTGGTGTGATTATGTTGCATTACTCTCTGAATGTATTTGTAAATTTGGCTAAACTCAGTAGCATTTTACTTAATCCCCATTCTTTGTCTCTCTGAATGACAAACCTCTCTATAGCTCCTTCAGATTATGCACAACAAGACTATGTCATCTGCTTACATATGTACTATGCCCTGAAACACCACCTCTGGACCTGGATAAACGGGTGGCTTCAAGTAGATCTGATCTGTGTTACAATATTGTGGTTTCATTAATACAGATAACATACACAATCTTTGTTCATTCAAAGATCAATTGTCAAATTCAAAAATGCTTTTATTTCAAGTAAATAATTACCAACTTATAATGAGTGTAGTTATAATTCACAGAATCACTGATGATAGTTTTTGAACTTTATACTAGGCTCAGACATTTTCTGTTAGCCTCATAATATTTCACCGACATTTCAGGAACTGATAATATTTATTCTGACACTGAAAATAAGAGTGTGGACTTTTATTTAGACACATTAATATTTAACTGCACATTACAAAATATTGTAACTGGAAGGAGTATATAAATGCATAGGATATTGATCCAGTAATAACAGTGAGTGTGGTGTTGAAAGCACAGTTGTATTTTTTCTAAAATATTGTGTGAATTACTAACATTTCAAACAGCAAATGTAAAACATAAAAAGTATGTGTAACACCATACAGTATACTTAAACATCACATTGCTAGGTGAATTTTCTTGTTTCCATCATGGACACTGTATTGTAAAGTGGTAATAATGTAATTAGGAATAACACATAATAGTTTTTAAATTATAAAATCTTTTTTGTGCAACTGTTGCAAATATAAAAGATTGAAGCCCTGGGGCAATGATTTAAAGAACATGCTGTAAATAATTGCAGAAAAGTTCTAATAAATATATTGGTCCATTACAAAATTAAATGTATCTGTATTTCTAAAGTAAATTATGTATTATTGTCTTAAGTGTCTGGTAGAGTGTTACAGCATCAAAAGGGTCAGATGGCATGCTAAAGCCATTCTCTTCCATAAGTATACAGCACAGCTCATGTATATCTGGATCACAGGGATATTCATTTTTTGGAATGCTTTCCTCTTCACAGACTTCAGTTTCTAGGTGATCAACAAAAACAAGTTCATCTTGATAACCAAACATTTCGGGAAGAGTATACAAAAGAAAAGGTTTCCCATTGGAAAGGATAGCTGAACGATTAGCTCTCATACGATGCCTGTTCCAAATGGCAACAACATCATCCAACTCAGCCTGAAAGGCAATACATTATAAATAGTTAATGATCAAATTTAACATGTAATCGACTGCACTGTGCTTTTCAGCAACATTATACTAACTGTGAGATTCAATAATCATCAATTGCCATACCATTAAAAGGTTTGCTTATTTTTTGTACTCATTGACAAAAGTAATGCATTTTCAGATCGATCAATATACCTGGCGCAACATAAAATTGATTCCCTTCCCTTTAAATCAGAATGACAAAATATAGTTGCAATAATTAATAGCAAACTGTTCCACATGGCATAATGGAGTGATTACATATTGTCATATTACTTTGTAGGATATAGTTAAGATGGTGCTGGAAGTGTTTCTACAAATGTTGTGAATTTCCCCTTGGGATTAATAAAGTATCTTCTTTGAATCAAATCGTGAAATCTCAACGCACATTACGGTCAAACAGTAGTTAAAGATGAGCACGTTGCCGCTCCTTTTAAACATTATCTTTACTGAAACGATTAAAAAATGCGTTATCTTTACTAGTAGGTTTTTGGAACAGACACCTTGCACTCGAACCGTTGTTTTAACCGAGCTGTATGTCATCAGTATCTCTATCAACCTATATTATCATTGAAATATATGATTTAGGTTTAATTGATGTTTCGAGTTAAAGATTACCTCTGCCTTGCAGATGCCTGCGTTGTGAACCTGCGCTTTGTCCTCAGAAGATGGTTGTGCGAGTACACGAGTCGCTGCTAGTCGGCAATGTGCAGATACTACAAGCCTCCTGCAATGGCTTCTTTTGCGAAATAACGCAATCGTTATTGCAAAATAATGCAATACTTTTGCGATATAACGAAATTATTATTGCGAAATAACGCAATTCTTTTGAGATATAACGCAATTATTATTGCGAAATAACGCAATATATATATATTTTTTTGAGTGGCGGGAATAAGCTTCCGTACGCTTCCGTACAGGAGTCATTAGTTTTTATAGGTAAGTAAAAGAAAGTTTCCTAGGAATGAACTCCAATTTACTTGAGTGTTTTTTAGCAGGTCAAATACTATCCCCTTTTAAGATTTTGTTTTTAAAAGCATCTTTTCATTTGCCAGAGGCAGTTATATTAATACAAATTCCCTTCATTTCAGCTGTGTCATACAAGATTGATACTCAAGTTGCATCATGGATATTATGAAAATTCTGTTAAAGAAACCTGCTCACGTAAAGGCTCAGCTTCTATGAGTATATAAATTGCAATTGCTGGCATTTACTTTTTGCTGGTTTAACTTTATAATGACTAGTCCTTGTTAATTATTCCTAAGACATTGTATAGAAACATGCATGCAAATTGACATATATGGAATACATACAAACGCACATGTCTGGAGGAATTTAATTCACTACATTTGTAGAGTGCTCCTCCTTTAAAATGTATACACGTATTTATGTACAACAAAAAATAATAAGGTTTGAACCAGATGATAATTAATTTCAATTTTATAAACTTTACAACAGTTCCAATAGTCTAGACCGGGGTGAGCAATGTTGGACCTGGAGAGCCGCAGTAGCTACAAGTTTTCATTCCAACCCAATTGCTTAATTATAAACCAATCCTTTCCAATCTCAGACCTTATTTAATTTTATGGCTTGTTAATCTGCAATGTAAGGTTCTTATATAGTAGATTTTTTTTCTTTCCAAGGATATCATCAACATGATTTTAATCCTGTCACATTTTCTAGTAAGTGTTTTAATAAATCAAACAGTGCATGATGAAAACACAGAGATGTAAATTGAAACAAGCTAGATGGTGAACTGCTGACTGCTTTGTCATTTACATCTTATTGCTAAAAAGGATCCATTAAAACAGTTAATACAGCTGTTTAAGATTAAAATAAGCAATTCAGGGTGGGGAACCTTACCAAGTGAGACCACTTATTGCTCAAGCATCAAAATGTCAATAAAGCAATAAGTGCTTCATCAGCAGTAATTCTTTTCTCATTAAGAAACTGGGTTGGAACAAAAATCTGCAGCCACTGCGGCTCTTCAGGACCGACATTGCCCACCCCTGATCTAGACACTAGATTTCAGACATTATGCTATCTTAGGAGAAGTTAGGACCCATACAACCAATTCTTTGTGCACTGTATTTTGAGAGCATAATTCTAGAGAATTTACACTTAATGAGACAGGTCTTTCTTGATTATTTTTGCTCAGCTTATGATGCATGTATTATGCAGAGTATAAAATGACAGATTGTGATGCAGTGGGGCACAGTTTTCTACCTTCTTAGTTGAAAATATTTTCACTTTACAGACCATGGTTGAGGTTATTCATTCCATGTGCACTAATGTCTGCTTCCAGCAACAAAAACAACATTTATTTACATAGTACATTTTCATAGAACAAGGTAGCTCAAAGTGCTTTTCAAGATGACAAAAAGAAAGTCACAAGAAAAAAAAAACTAAATAAGATTAGGCAATGATATTAAACAATACGTAACAAAAGATGGTAAGGTCAGATGGCTTGGGAAAAGAAAAAAACAAAAAAAAAAAAACGCCAGCCTAAAACAAAATTTGCAGGGGTTCATAGGCTAAAAGACCATCCAGCCCCAACTGGGCATTCTGCCTAACTTAAATGTTCCTAAATCAACCTCTTAGTTTTCATGCTTCACATGATAGGATTTGATGAATTTGATCTTCAGCATGGTGCCTTGATCAGGTGGTGGCGGCACAGATCAAGATCACAGAAGAAATGGAAAAGACAGCAGAGAATAGTGGGGATTACTACAGATTGTGGATCCCCGAAAAATATAATAATTCTATACCCAAATAGTCTATTAGCAATACAACTGAAATGTAGCTATGAAAAAGCCACATTAAGATAATGGGTTTTTAGCAGTTTTTATTAAATGATCCACAGTACTAGCCTGGTGTATTTCTATTGGTAAAGTATTCCAGATTTTAGGTGCATAAAAACAAAAGGACACTTCACCACTTATTTTAAGCCTGTCTCTTGGAATTATAAGCAGACCTCCAATCGAAGATCTAAGGTTATGACCTGGAGCATATGGGGACAGGAATTCCAAAATATAGAATTTAGCAAGATTATTTAACAGTTTAAAAACCATTAGTAGTATTTTGAAGACAATTCTGAACCACAGAGGTAGCCAATGTCCCAATACTAATAAAACTGCTGAGATGTGCTCAGATTTTCTTTTTGTAGTTAATATTCTGCCTGCTGCATTCTGTACTAATTGCAACCGACTGATGTCTTTCTTAGGTAATCCTGTTAGCAGTGCATTACAATAATCTAGTGGACTAAAAACAAAAGTGTGAATTCATTTCTTAGCATTTAGAGGTCTACCCTTTTGCTATATTACTTAAGTGAAAAAATGCAGTCCTCATAATCTGGTTAATTTGTGACTTAAAGTTTAGGTCAGAGTCAATGATTACCACAAAATTTTTTACCTCCTCCTTGATTTTTAAACCTAAGGGATCAAGTTTATTTTTAGTGCTCTTGCTTTATCCATGTTTGCTGCACACTAAGATTTCTATTTTTTTCCTTGTTTAGTTTGAGAAAGTTGGTGCTCATCCATTTCAGAAACAATCCTAAGACACTGGATCTGAGCGCCAAGAGCATCAGGGTAATCAGATGCTACAGATAAATATAGCCATGTGTCATCTGCATATCTGTGGTAGCGTACCTTGTGCTTTGAGATAATCTGACCTAATGGAAGCATATAGATTGAAAAGAGCAGTGGACTCAGAATAGATCCTTGTGGTACATCATATACAATATCATGTATCTACTAAGTAAAATCATCACAACTAACAAAGAATGTTCTTCCTGTTAAAACTGAAACCAGTTTAAGATGCTGCCAGAGTGGCCCCCCACTGTCTAAGGCTATTTAATAAGTGCTGCACAACAAGAACAGATTTATGGTCTCTGTCTGCATTAACCCATAAATCATTTTTTAATTTAACCAGTGCAGTTTCCGTACTGTGATTTGTTCTAAACCCGACTGAAACTTGTCAAGAATATAATACTTATTCGAGTAATCATTAAGCTGATTAATCACTGCCTTTTCTAGAATTTACTTAAGAAAGACAGGTTAGAAATTGTTCTAAAATTGTCAAAGACACAGGAGTCACAGTTTTCTTGAGTAGGGGTTTAACAGTTGCAGTCTTTAGACAGTCATATACAATATCAGTAAGGACATGAGAGACTTCTTTAAGAAAGCTTGTTGGTACAGGTCAAGAGTGCCGGTGGAGGGTTTCAGCTGAGAAATTTTTCTATTTAGTTCAGGTCGATCTATACGAATGAAAGAATTGAACTCACTTAAAAGGGCATTCTAGGATTCAGTTGGATTAACTTTGGGAGGATTTATTATATTGTAAGCTGGAAGGGTGATCGCACCCCAAGAGGACACAGATGCCCCTGGGAATACCCCTGAAACACAGTCTACCTTCACATTGCTCCTTACCCTTCTCACTTGCACTATAATGCGTGATAATCCTCTCGCGCGGTACTCCGCTAACTTAAAAGCCTTGTGCAGCGCCTGTCAGTTTTGTAATTGATTGTTTTGCTTTTATCTCTCTCTCTGACATTCTCTGCTCCTAGCAGAACTGTCATCTCTGACTTGTCATGGAGCACGTTTATCCATCCATCCATTTTCCAACCCGCTAAATCCGAACACAGGGTCACGGGGGTCTGCTGGAGCCAATCCCAGCCAACAAAGGGCACAAGGCAGGAATCCAATCCCAGGCAGGGTGCCAACCCACCGCAGGACACACACAAACACACCCACACATCAAGCACACACTAGGGCCAATTTAGAATCACCAATCCTGCATATCTTTGGACCATGGGAGGAAACTGGAGCACCCGGAGGAAACCCACGCAGACACGCGGAGAACATGCAAACTCCACACAGGGAGGACCCGGGAAGCGAACCCGGGTCTCCTAACTGCGAGGCAGCAGCTGTGCCACTGTGCCACCCGAGCACATTTAAACTCTTGAAAAAGAAACAAATGTTTGTTTGCAGTGTTTGAATAAAATTCCTGTTTTCTACAACCTCCTGTGTCTCTGTGCAAAATCTTTGACCCAAGTGTGACAAGTGGTACCAGGAGTGGTTGCACAGATGGATGCCGCCGAAGACTTATTTTGAATGGCTAAAGGTTTTGCACTTAATGACTGGAAACTAAACTTGGATGGCCCAATCCGTGCGCAAATTCAAGATTTGATACATAAAGTGCACTGCTGGTTTGAAGGAGACGTGATGGAAAAAGTTGTTATGAATATATTACTGGCTGGGATACCTGCAGTTCTTCGAGATTAATTTCTGCGTCATGATATTAAATCATTAACGATTATGTCCAGACGATTGGAGGGTTCACAGTTCGCTTGGAGAAAGAGCGGTGGATTTGGTGCTGCTTCGCAACCTGTGAATGAACGTCCAGGACATTCTCATCACTTCAATCAACGGCTACAACATCGACAAGCTACAGGACCTGAAAATCGAATGGGGTCAGGTAGGCCCCCAGGAAATCAGTTCGTAGATGAGATTCCTATTTCTGGGGAGACAGCAGCAGCAGGCCGGGGAAGCCATGGACGTTGCAGAGGATATTTCGGCAGCGGAGCCGACCGTAGATGTTTCCGGTGTGATCAACCCAGCCACTTGGCAAGAAAATGCCGCTTGTCTCCAGCTCAATCAATGGAAATTGGACTGGCCGAAGTTTGTTGCTCAAATGTTACATATTCTTCAGATGAAAAAGATGGCTTGTTAATTCCGATGAAATTGGTGGGCCGAGAGGTCTCAGCATTGTTGGACTCGGGCAGTGACCTTTGTGTTGTCAGACGAGACTGTCTTGATGAAAGATGCCTTAGTGACACTGACACTGTAAAAATACGCTGTGTACATGGCGATGTTAAAGACTATCAGACATTACTTCTTCCTTTAACTTATAAGGGTCGCCACTTTAAAGTTTGGCCTGCCGTTTCAGACTCCTTCCCCTGGCCATTACTCATAGGACGGAGAAATGCCCTCTTTCCTAAACTAATTAATAAATGTCGGGCACCAGTTGTCCGGTCGCCTATTGAACTTAGGGGTGGGGAGAAGAAAACGAGGACGAAGAACTGGTAGCGGCCAGGGAAAATCTAGAGCCCCAATTAGATATTGAACCCGATCTCTCCAGCAAGACGGAGGACACCCCCGACAATTTTCCAGAGCGGCAGGCTAGACAATCTACATCTTCTCAGATTGTGAACACCTCCGAACACAAACCGAGCATTAGCGAACAATCAGATTTTGTGCGTTTGCAGCATAATGATAGCTCATTGGAATATGCATTTAAACAAGCTCACTCTGCCCATGACTCTTATTACCAAAAGCGTGATTCCGGGGGCGTGAAAACCCCGCACTTTATATAAAAGGACTGTTGCCTTTTCAGAGTGATCTCAGATCATTTAAAAGGGGGAATTTATTGAGCAACTGGTGTACCTGAAGTACATAGGGAAACTCTTTTGCATCTGGCACACTCTCACATCTTGGGAGGGCACCTCGGTGCTGATAAAACCAGAGAGTGGTTATCAAAACGATTTTATTGGCTGAAGATGAAAAAAGATGCTGAACGATTTTCTACTTCATGTCCTTACTGCCAGATCATCTCCGCTTATAAGTTTCCTTGGGCTCCCCTTTGTCCTATGCCCATTTTAGAAGTTCCCTTTCAGCGGGTAGGATTAGATATTGTAGGCCCTTTACCTAAGACTAAGAATGGGTACCAATATTTGCTGGTGTTGGTTGACTATACAACACGATATCCAGAGGTGATTGCCCTGAAAAAGGCCAACTCCTCGGCTGTAGCCAAAGCTCTGTGTGATATTTTTACTCGTGTTGGCATCCATAGAGAAATCTTAACTGATCAAGGCAAACCTTTTACTTCTCGTGTGATGAGACTTGTGTGACAGCTTTGCTATTAAGAAATTGAGTACCACTGTTTACCATCCACAAACGAATGGTTTGACTGAGTGATTTAACCAAACTTTGAAACAAATGATCAGGCGAGTTGCTCATAATGATCCCACAACCTGGGACTCTGTCCTGCCTTTTGTTATGTACGCGGTGTGAGAATCACCACAGGGGTCCACTGGCTTGAGTCCGTTCAAGTTGTTATTCGGCAGACAGCCGCGAGGCATCCTGGATGTGGTATGAGGAGAATGGATAGGTAACGAAACAACAGCCCAAGGACCAGGCTTTGCAGATCGGGTAATTTCGTTGCAGGACAGAATTTCTATGCTTTCCTCTATTGCTGTGGAGCATTAACAACGAGAACAGGAAACTCAGAAGCGTCTTTACGATAGGCGCAGTAAGCTCCGTGAATTCAAACCTGGTGATCGTGTTTTGGTACTGGTTCCGTCCGACCCACACAAATTCTTAGCTAAATGGCAGGGCCCCGCCATTATTGAGGAGCGTATGAGTCCAGTAAATTACAAGGTTAGAATACCAGGCCGGCGCAAACCATTCCAGATTTTACACATTATTCTCTTGAAGGAATGGCATGACAGACAAGAGGTTAACACTTCCTTGGCTGCTGTTTCTCAGACTGATGTTGCCATTGGTAACGATCTTACTGACACGCAAAAGACAGAACTGTTATCTTTGATTGAACAGAACACTGATGTCTTTTCAGATTTACCAGGCAAGACTAACATTACAAAACATAAAATTACTACTGAACCCGATGTTTGCATACAGATGCGGCCATTCCGGATACCGGAAGCGCGACGAAATATTGTACGCGAAGAGGTAAAAAAGATGCTGACATTAGGTGTAATTCGTGAAAGTAAAAGTGACTGGTGCAGCCCGGTCGTATTAGTCCCAAAGCAAGACGGTTCGGTTCACTTCTGTATCGATTTCAGACGCTTGAATAAGGTCTCTAAATTCGATGCTTATCCGATGCCCCGTGGCAAGCTATATCTCCACGCTAGATCTCACGAAAGGTTATAGGCAGGGGTAGCAGTTGTGAGAAAACAGCATTCGCGACTCCTGACGAACTCTATGAATTTACAAGACTCCTGTTTGGTCTTCACGGAGCACCTCTAACTTTTCAGCGTATGATGGATCAGATCCTGCGTCCTCATTCTGAATATTCCGGGGCATACCTTGACGATGTCGTGATTTTCAGCAATGATTGGCAAAAACACTTAGAGTGGCTTCAAGCTGTTCTTGAAAGCTTGAGACAGGCTGGCCTTACTGCTAACCCTAAGAAATGTAAACTGGGCATGTCCGAGACTCATTACTTAGGTTATTCTACGGGCAAGGGTTTACTTAGGCCACAATTAAGGAAAATAGAAGAAATGCTTGCTTACCTGAGGCCAAAAACACAGAAACAGGTACACACTTTTCTGGGGCTTACTGCTTACTACAGAAGGTTCATTCCAAATTTTGCACATAGAGCTGCTCCTCTTACAGAACTTACTAAAGGCAGGAAAAACAGACCTATCTTATGGACAGAAATTTGTGAACGCTCTTTTAGCGATTTAAAAAAAGCCTTGTCTTCTTATCCAGTTCTAAGGAACCAAGATTTCACAAAGGATTTTTTCTTACAAACAGACACTAGTGCATTTGGTGTAGGTGCAGACCTGTCACAGATTTTTGATGGAGAAGAACATCCAATCACATATTTGAGTAGGAAATTACTTCCTAGGGAGCGTAATTATTCTACAATTGAGAAAGAATGCTTGGCAATTAGGTGGGCTGTGGAAGCGCTTCATTACTACTTGTGGGGTCGAAATTTCACTTTGGTAACTGATCATGCTCCACTTCAATGGTTATACAGACAGAAAGATACAAACTCTCGCCACATGAGATGGTTTCTGGGCTTACAACCTTACAATTTCACAGTAAAACATCGACCAGGCTCTGAACACGTCAACGCAGACGCATTATCACGGCTACATGAACCTGCACCTGGTACAAAGAGTCGCTTGATTCACGAGAATGTGAATGAAGCTGAGGGGGAAGGTGTAAGCTGGAAGGGGGATTGCACCTCAAAAGGACACAGACGCCCCTGGGAATACCGCTGAAACACAGTCTACCTTCACATTGCTCCTTACCCTTCTCACTTGCACTATAACGCATGATAAACCTCTTGCGCGGTTCTCCACTAACTTAAAAGCCTTGTGCAGTGCCCGTCAATTTTGGAATTGATTGTTTTGCTTTTATTTCTCTCTCTCTGACATTCTCTGCTCATAGCGGAACTGTCATCTCTGACTTGTCATGGAGCATGTTTAAGCTCTTGAAAAAGAAACAAATGTTTGTTTGCAGTGTTTGAATAAAATTCCTGTATTCTACAACCTCCTGTGTCTCTGTGCAAAATCTGTGACCCAAGCGTAACAATATTATTTCTAATATAATTTGTTTTGTATTTAAAAAATATAGCAAAAGCCTCACATGTTTCACTAGTAGCAGGGATGTATGCTCCATTGGAATATCTTTGTTAGATATTGCAGCTTTTACAAAACCAAACGTCTACATATTATAAAGTGTGTGCACATGGGAAACAGCTTAAAGGCTTGGATGATGGTAATTCACTACTGAGTCAGGAGGTGGTGCTGTATAATAATGATCTCTCTTCTCTTCCTTCTGCAGAAAGGCAGATTATCATCTTTCCACCTTTGATGTTACTTTCATGGTCCATCTATCTGGACCCACCTCTTTCTCCCAGAATGCCTGAAAACTAGAAGAGATAACATCTTTGGCTGTCAACCTAAGGCAATCATCTGAGGAAGACACATGTTAAATTTTATATGCGCTTATTTTGCTTTTTGAGGTTTTTTAATCATACTAGGTTTTCCTTTTATTTTTATTTTAATTTTATATTGTGATGGTCGGCCGGGCAGCTCAACCCGGCTGACACACCCAGGACGCTAGATGGGGACTTCCCTGCAGCTTAGAGGTGCTCCGGATTCCAGCAAGGCACCATGGGAGATGGAGTTCGGCTTCACAGCCCTGCTGGGTACTGTGGGTGCCGCCATGTGACGCTGCAGGAAGATGCGGGGATTTTTGTTTCTTATATAGCCTGGAAGTACTCCCAAGTCACGGGGACGGAAGAACAGAAGTACTTCCGGGCTGAAGAAAAATGTAATTCTCCATCTGACCCAGAAGTGCTGACAAGTCACATGAACAGAAGAGGAGAAGCACTTCTGGGTCAAGGACTATATAAAAGACTGGTGGAGACACAGCAAGAGAGCCGGAGTGGGGAGGGAGTGTGACAGAGCTGCTGGGAGAAGAGGATGATAATTATTGTGTATTTATTGTGGCTGTGGTGCTTGGGAGGCACTAGTTAAGAATAAACTTAAATACTTCTTGGTGCTTTTAAACCTGCGTTCGGAGCATCTATCTGATGGGGAAAAGGTGGTCAATAGTGCCACCTATCGTCCACTTACTTACAATATATATATATTGTGGTGGATGCCTGGGGCGACGACCTGGCGGGGACGCCTTGGAGGACCGGAAGAGGGCATACACCCATCTCAGACCACATGGGGGCGACCACCCTAGTTGCTATGGGGACCGTGGTCACCGCCATGGGGCGCCGCAGTGCCTTGGAGACCCTGGACCTCAGCATTTCCACCACACCCGGAAGTGCTGGGGGGAAGAAGAGCAAGGACACCCAGAGTGCTTCCGTGGATGCAGCCGGCACTTCCACCACACTGGGGCATGTTGGTGGAAGATTGCCGGGAAACACCTGGAGCACGTCAGGGTGATTATAAAAGTGGCCGCCTCCCTCCATTCAATGACTGGAGTTGGGTGTAAGTGGACAAGAGTCTTAGAGGAGAGGAGTGGAGGCGGACCAGAGACCAGAAGAGGCATTGTGAGAAGACCTGGACTTGAGGGGTGATTAGTTTTACGGCACTGGGTTTGTGCTCACTTGTGTAAATAATAAGTGTAAATAAACGTGTGTGTGGTGAAACATCATGTCTTCCTGTCTGTGTCCGGGCTGTACCCCACAATAAATATATCTATACTAATAAAAGGCAAAGCCCTCACTGACTGACTGACTCACTCACTCACTCATCACTAATTCTCCAACTTCCCGTGTAGGCAGAAGGCTAAAATTTGGCAGGCTCATTCCTTTCAGCTTACTTACAAAAGTTGGGCAGGTTTCATTTCGAAATTCTACACATAATGGTCATAACTGGAACCTATTTTCATCCATATACTGTAATAGACTGCAGCTCGATGGCCGTGGGCGGAAGTGCACGTACTGCGGTCAGGTCCTTATGGCGGAGCGTCTTTCATTCTGGAAAACAAAGAAACAAGGTTAGTACCCCGCCACGCCCCGCCGGCGAACGTCTTTTGAGGTGTTTTAAGGTCCCTCCGCGGCTTCCTAGTCGCGCATGCATGACACGATCCCCCCCTTAGCCCGAAACCATCAGGACGGGCGGACCGAACTGAGAGGTCGTGAATACGAGAGAGGGCATCGGCGTTGGCCTGAAGGTTGCCACGGCGATAAGTGACCGTGAACTTATAAGGCTGTAAATCCAGAAACCACCTGGTGACCCGCGGGTTTGACTCTTTATGAAGGGACATCCACTGCAACGCGGCGTGATCAGTCACTAGAGTGAACTCGCGACCCAACAGGTAGTATCGGAGATAAGTCACGGCCCACTTAATGGCCAGGGCTTCCTTCTCCACCGCCGCGTACCGGGTCTCCCGGTCCAGCAGTTTCCGGCTCAGGTACATCACAGGGTGTTCGACACCATCGATGCTTTGGCTTAACACGGCGCCCAGGCCTGTGTCCGAAGCATCGGTCTGGAGGATAAATGGTAAACCAAAATCAGGGGTTCTTAGTACAGGTGCCGATGTTAGGGCCTTTTTTAAGTCACGGAATGCGTGTTCCGCCTTCTCGTTCCATACCACACAGAGGGGAGCGCCTTTCTTTGTTAAGTCAGTCAAGGGCGCTGCCCTCTCGGAGAAACGGGGTACGAACCGGTGGTAGTACCCGGCTAGCCCCAAGAAAGCCTGCACCTGTCTCTTGGTACTCGGACGGGGCCATTCCAAGATGTCTTTAACTTTGGAACATTGTGGTTTCACCTGTCCTCGTCCCACAAGGTAGCCTAAATATTTGGCCTCCTTTAAGCCAAAGAAACATTTACGGGGGTTGATACGGAGGCCGGCTTTAGCTAGGGTTGCGAGAACAGCCGAGACCTGCAATAAATGTTCCTCCCAGGTGCCGGAATAGATGACGACGTCATCCAGGTAGGCGGCACTATAGGACTGGTGGGGCTTCAGCACTCTATCCACCAGACGTTGAAAGGTCGCTGGGGCCCCGTGCAGCCCAAATGGGAGAACCTTATACTGCCAATGTCCACTAGGGGTGCTAAAGGCCATTTTTTCTTTTGCGGATGCCGTTAAAGGAATCTGCCAATACCCTTTCGTCATGTCAAGGGTAGTCAAGTATCGAGCCGCACCCAGCCGTTCGAGCAAGTCGTCAATGCGAGGCATCGGGTAGGCATCGAACTTGGAGACCTGGTTTAGACGTCTAAAGTCATTGCAGAATCTCCAGGAGCCGTCCGGTTTGGAAACGAGGACGATAGGACTGTACCAAGGGCTATGACTTTCCTCAATAATGTCCATATCCAACATTCGTTGCACCTCCAATTCCACTTCCGCACTTTTTGCCTCCGGGAGTCTATAAGGTCTCTCCCAGACGATCACTCCGGGATCCGTGACTATGTCATGCGCAATCAGGGCAGTCTGCCTGGGTGTCTCGCTCACCACTTCAGGGATGGCGTGGATGGCCTGGGTTATCTCACGCTGTTGTAAGGGTGTTAGCTCGTCGCCGAGGTTAAGGGCAGATGCGCCAGTAAATAGGGAGAGGGACCTACGAGTGTCGGGAGATTCTTCCCTGTCCTTCCAAGGTTTTAGCAGATTGATATGGTAGATCCTCTCGCTCGGTCCACGATTACGTTGGAGAACTAAATAGTCGACGAGCCCTTTTCTTTTTTAACCTCATATGGCCCCTGCCAATGAGCCAGCAGCTTGGAATGGGAGGTGGGTACGAGAACCATTACTCGATCCCCCGGCTGGAACTCTCGGAGGACAGAGTTGCGGTTATAACACCGGGCCTGTGCTGCCTGCGTACGAGTCACATGATCTTTTAGAATCGGCCTGATTTTGGCGAGCCTGTCGCGCAGTTGCGCAACATACTCCAGTATATTAGGGGAGGGAATGGTCTCAGCCTCCCATCCCTCTTTTAATATGTCCAAAAGTCCCCGGGGTTGTCGCCCATATAGTAATTCAAAGGGGGAGAAACCAGTAGAGGCCTGAGGCACCTCCCGATAGGCAAAGAGCACAAGCGGTAGGAGCTGGTCCCAATTCCTGCCATCGGCGCTGACTACCTTGCGAAGCATCTGTTTAAGCGTCTGGTTAAAACGTTCTACCAATCCGTCTGTTTGGGGATGGTAGACAGACGTCTTTAGGTGCTTTATCCGGAGTAGCTTGGCAACTTCCCTGAACGTATCTGAGGTGAATGGAGTACCCTGGTCCGTGAGGACTTCTTTAGGGATACCCACTCTTGAAAATAAATTGACTAACTCCCGTGCAATATTCTTTGTAGTAGCGGAGCGCAGGGGAACCGCCTCTGGGTATCGGGTGGCATAATCAACCATGACCAATATGAACTTGTAGCCACGGTTGGAGGGATCGAGGGGTCCTACTATGTTGACCCCTATTCTATCAAAGGGAATATCTACTAGGGGAATAGGGACGAGAGGAGCGCGGTCCCTCCTAGGAATCTGGTGTATCTGGCACTCCGGGCAGGACTGACAGAAACGCCGGACCTCCTCGTTAATCCTGGGCCAGTAAAAACGGAGTTTAATTCTCTCCAGTGTCTTCTCGGCCCCGAGGTGGGCGCCCAGGAGGTGAGCGTGTGCTAGTTCACACACCTCCCGCCGGAAGGTACGTGGCACTAGCAGCAATTTCCGCACCTCCCCCTCGTGGGTGGCTACCCGATACAACAGATCATTTTCCAGTACAAAGAAGGGCTCGCGTGGTATGGAACTATCAGCTTGTGAGCCGCCTGGAAGAACAACCGCATTCCTGGCAAACCCGAGGGAATCATCATTCCACTGCTCTCTCTTAAATGATGCAGGCGTGGACCGAAATTGATAGTCCAAATTACTAAGGGGGTCTTGTGAGTGGCTTTGCGGGAGCGTTCCCTGGCTTGTCCCTTCCCCGGCGGATACTTCCGGGTCAGAGTCCACAGCCTGAGAGACGTCCTGCGAGGTGCCTGCGCCATTTTGGTCTGCCCTGGAGCATGGCGTGGAGACCGCGGGAAGGGTGCCTCGTCCCCTCACAGCTAGACCTAAGGAAGCTTCGGGAGCAGTGCTCGTTTTACCGCAGTTTGTTTGCGACCAGTCTTGTCCCAAGATTACCAGATAGGGAGGTTCGGGCAACACAGCGACCATCAGAGCGGAAACCTGCCCCTTCCATGTAATGAAGCACCGGGCGGAACGGTAAGACCTGGTCTCTCCGTGCACACAAGTGACTTGTAAATGCTGTGTAAGCCACTGTCGCGGTAATACGTAACGGCGAGCAACAATGGTAATGTTGCTGCCGGAGTCAAAGCCACCACCGAGTGCCCATTCAACAACACCACTCCCGTGTTTGGAGTTGCCAGCGGGTGCGACGGAGTACAGTACCTTTCCTTGGAGGCCCAGGTGCAGTCCATCGGCTCCGTTGTTGTGTTGAGGGGACAGGTCGGCAGTAGATGACCGGTCTCCCCGCACTTGTAACAGCGCGGAGAGGCCGGTTTTTCTTTAGATTTCAACGGCGCTTCCGCAGCACGTCGAGAGGGCTCGGGGTGGGCCACCCGTCTCTGTCGGTTCCCACGTGCTAGCCTTTCGGACCCCCCGGTTTGGTAGGCCGCGAGCTGACGCTCCAGTACCTCCCGGAGTCCTGACATGTCCTTGTAGAGGTGGCGCCGGACCTGCTGGGCGAGAGAGCTAGGTAGGGCGTTAACCAGGCCCTCACAGGCCACCTGCTCCACTACTTTCCTGGCTTGGGGACCTTCGGGCCTTAGCCACCGCCCCATCTTTCCCCAAAAGTCGAAGGCCAGCGCTCGGGCTGGCTTTTCTGGGTCAAACTGCCAGGTCCTCCATTCAGCCGCCTGCTGGCCCGGCGTTATGCCGTAGCGTGCCAGGATCTCCTGTTTCAGGAGGTCATAATTCGCGGCCTCCTCCTCGGGGAAGTCGTAATAAGTGCGCTGCGCGGGTCCCTTCAAGTAGGGTGCGAGTATGGACGCCCACTCGGACCGCTGCCACTTGTTCCAGGTGGCCGTCCGTTCAAAAATGCCCAGATAAGATTCCACATCATCACCCTCCGTCATAGCCACTAAAGGCGGGGGCTTTGGGAGCATGAGTTTCGGGCTGTACCTTCCTTGCTTCAGCCAACTGGGCCCTCGTTAGCTCCAACTCCCGGTTGGTAGTGGCTTGAGCTTGTTGCAGGGTGGCGATCTGGGCATTCATCCCCTGGAGTACGGAGTTTAGGTCTTGTCCTTCTGACATTTTCTTCGGACAACTATCCTGCCGACTACGCCAATGTAAAAGACTCAAAAGGAGACAACAAAAAGGTTTGGGGTTTTCCGGCCCCTTATATGGTTTACAATCCAGAGTAAACAGGAAAAAAAATCAGGTCAACAACAAAAGAAAATCTTTCATATGCGCGAAGCCATACTAGGCGTCGGCGGCCATTTTATAAGGGAGGAGCCGGAAGTGAAGGAATGCTGGGAAGGAGGCGTGAGGGATGATGGGACTGTTGACGTCAGGAAAGATGGCGGAGGAAGGGCGGAAGTGCACGTACTGCGGTCAGGTCCT
>JANRMT010062814.1:131865689-131876608 GCA_026402145.1 Polypterus bichir lapradei
TATATATATATATATATTGTCATAAGAATAGACAGAAGATGTCAAAAAGTTTGGGGCAGCCACACATATAATATGCCCTGGCTGCAAAATGGGTTTATTTAGTTGAGTAGCATTCAGGTTCAAGTCCAAAACACAACTGATTCAAATGCATAAAGATAAGGGCTTTAAAGGTCAGGACCGGAATTGACGTCACCATGACCGGAAGTGACATCTTCATGGGTGCTGGAACTGGAAGTGACGTCATCGAGGGCACCAGGATCATAAATGGCATCATCGAGGGCCACGGAAATGGAAGTGACGTCATTGTCTGTGCCTGAACTGGAAGTAACGTCATCGTGGCTGCCAGAAACCGGTAGAATTTCCTGTGAATGGTCTGCAGTGTATCGAAAGAATCGTCATTCAAGCCCTTTTGTTGCCTCTCATTCACACATATGTGACAAAACCAAGGACCCATCAGGCTGGGCATACCTGACCGAGAGGTCTTGAACTCAGGAAATTGCATTGGCATTGGTATGTAGAGAGCCCTTAAGATAAATGAGTGAAAACTTATATGGCTGTATATCAAGAACCCACCTGGTGACTTGCGGATTCGACTCTTTGTGTAGGGCCGTCCACTGTAGGGGTGCATGAGCCATAACAAGAGTAAATTCACAGCCTAAAATGTACTATCTCAGCTGCGCAATCACCCATTTGATTGCAAGAGCCTCCCTTTCCACTACAGCATACCTGGTTTCTCGATCCAGCAGTTTCTGGCTCAGAAATATGATGGGGTGTTCAACATCATCAATGCTCTGGCTCAACATGTAAATATGAGTTATCGCCAATATGCTAACAACCCAATTGTGCTTCATTCACTCAGAATATGGAACCATGTAGGATGTACTTCAAGACAGAGAAGCTTTTATCTGTGGCACCCCTGCACAATAACCATCCTTTTCCACCTTCTCAAATGAATGCAGTTTTTAATGTTTGGGAAATCACTTAGAGAATTGTACATAGATAATTGTAGCTGCTATTGTAGCCACTGGAAGATAAGCCAGGATTAAGCATGGGTCAAACACGTGCCAAAAGAAACTTCTCAGTCCAAAAGTTCATTTTGAATGGTTTAATAAAAAGTCAAGCAAACAATCAACACAAGAATAGATATGAGTTGTTACTCACGTAGAACAAAAAGGCAAAAAAAGGAAAAATGTTTCTTCTTGTTAAACTTCAATTGTTTCTATAATTAAGGATGAATTGTTTCACTATGCTTTACTTCACATTCAGTATATTCTAAACATACAGCTCTGCACATACAACTGAGCATGTTAAGGCACCGTTTGAAACAGTGTGCCTTCTGTGCCTTACCTACAGCAAGGCAGGTCACTAACTATCGTCAGAGTGAGAAGAAATAGTTAGAATATACCAATTCAATTCAGCTTGTAGGGGTTATAAGACCTTCCCATATACTATGAAGTAATATATAGGTAAACATTTAATATAACTTAATTAACTAATGTGAAATGAAATGACCTTGACACCAAAAGCAGGTTTATAGCACCCACTTGTATACTTGAATAAGTCTGCAAATATGAAGATTAGGTAACACAGAAGTGTACAGGTTGAGTCCACCAACAAAACTGAATACAAATGGAGGCTTTTAAAAACAGACTTTTAAAAACAGGTTGGTGGATGTGACATCATATGGGGGGTGGGGGTACAGGAAGTGATGTTCTTGGGGCTGGAACCAGAAGTGGTGTTATCAGGACGGAACTGGAAGTGATATTGTTGTAGTCAGGCAGAATTTCCCATGTCTGGTCTGCAAAGATAAAAGAGAAAGATTTACTGCACCCCGCCACACCCAAATGGCTCTTATAATAACATCTTTGCATCTTATGAGCAATTACACTCCAAATTTACCTTTCTATCAAACAATTCTTTCACTACCTCCAAATTAGAAATTTTGCTAAACAAAATCTGCCCAATTTTGCTCACCTCCCATCTACTTCTATTCCAGAAGAAATATTGAACTATCTTGAGAATTCAGACAGAATTTTTGTAATATATAAAAACATTTTAAAGTCCCTTCCTTTTTCAGAATACTATGAGAAAAGGATGTCTTACTCAACATTTCAGAAAAGGAGTGGAAGGTAGCCATGTACAGAATCTACTCTAGCTCCATTTGCGCAAAGCATACAATTATTCAACTTAAAATCTTTTATTGAGCACATCTGTCTTGTTTAAAATTGTCCAAAATATTTCTAGGGCAAGATCCAACCTGCGAACATTGCAATCGAGCTTCAGCCTCATTGGGCCATATGTTCTGGGTATGCACCAAATTTACATCATTCTGGATCAAAATCTTTAAATGTGTTCGGTGTACTACTCCCAGATGGGCTTAAATTGTAGAAGGACAAACAAACTGTAATTGTCTTTACTTCAATATTGGCTTGTAGACTTATCTTGCTCAACTGGAACAATGTTATATACTATTTGAAATTGAAAAACATCAAATTCTCACTTAGATGATCTAATCAATAACATTTTAGAAAAATAATTTTCTCCCCCTTTTTTTCTACTCTTAAGGTTTTACTCTGGCTGTTGGCCTAGCTCTTTTTCTCATGGATGGGGATTGACTTGAACTAAGTTTTGTCAAGTTTGACTTGCTTATATGGAATGTTACTTGCTTTTAATAAATTCAATAAAATGCTAAAAAAGGATGCCACCATTTTAGAGACTTTCATGAATATTATGCTCCCTGGTTTCTGAGCACACAATGTGCGTCATATGACCTGTGGCATTATGATGGTCTATAATATAAAAAATGTTAGCACCAGATCACCGCATCTGAACTTTAATTATATTAAAGAAAAGACCCTTGTGACAGACTTTGCAGTTAAGTAGCCTAACAAACTAGTATGGGAAATGATTGTGCTTTTTAATTTAACATTTTGTTTTAAATTTTTATATTTTATATATATAAATATATATTATATTTACTAGGGTTTTGCCCTAGTAATTGTAGTGGAGTATTAAAATAAAAACTACCTTTATATATTGACCCTTACTAATGATCTTGAAAGTTTCTGTTTTTTTAATGACAATAGATCTCTTTCTTGATGAACTAAAGCGTTCTCCACCGTTGTTGATATTTTCTAACATAACCAACCAATTCTGATTTGAAGTGAAATGGTAAATATGAGATAAAACTAAACATGGATGGGTTTATTTCTTCACATACATGATAAACTTTTTTTTTTCCTTTTTTTCGTACAAGTATCGAGCTAGTTGGTGTGACATACATTTGATATTGATCGTGTATTCTCTCATACAATGAATGAAAAAAGCTGTGAATGTATATTGAATGAGTTGGCCTTTGCTCTGCACTTTGATGCCTATTTTGGAATTTGGTATGCCCAAACTACCTGGTGCATAAAGGAAAAGAATTTAGCTGCTCAAAGAAAACAGTCATTCAGAAGCATACTATAGAAGCTGGGTTTTGTAGTATTCATAATGCTAACTATCTTGAAAAGGAAAGAATCCACTGGTGCTTGTAGAAATCAGCAACAATCAGGTTGATACAAGAAAATAACAACAGCTGCTGGCAGAAAACTTATCAGAGTTGTTTTTAAAAAATGCAACTTATATTTCCTTAGAACCTTCACAGTACAGGAATGAAAGTGTCAGAATTAAAGGCCACACTGCAAACCTTTGATCAGTACTCATAATACTGCAGCGAGTGGAATCCAAAGCAGTGGCTCACATACACGTGTAGTGTTTTATAAGCACTGGAAAAGAACTGCCAAAAAACTAATCTGGAATAAAAAAAATAATAATCAAATCCATCAGTAAAGTTCAACTGGAGTAAAAGTCAACATCCAACAAGAATAAGTAGTATGAAGTTGATCGTGCAGTGGTGAAGAAAGCTTAAAGATGACAGTATCCTAGCAATTCACCTGAACACAGAAGACACTGAAACTACTGCAGAAATGGATAAAAATTAACACGGAACTGAATGTAAGTTGCATCTATTCTGTACCCATTGAGGGTCCATTTTTATGTTGTGAATCCTAAAGTATATAAAGTTCAGATTTTTCAGCCGACAATACAGACAGCATCACTTGCCAAAAACGCTTAGTTAATTTAGAATTGGTGAGGACTTTGTTGAACCAGTTTGGATTTTGATAGCAATTAGGCAAACTGACATTTTAGGCCAAGCACCAGTTCAGTCAAAGAGCAAGTGATTAATAGTGAGATGTAGGACTAAGAAGTTGAGAAATTGAGTCCCTCAGCATCCAAGTTAACAATTTGAACATCTGCAGCACGCCTATGGAACCTAAGAACAAAAACATGCTCATAATTAGAATTCCAAACTATGTTATATCAAAAGTTAACGTCAAATGCCTCCCAGAGGTGAAGATATTTGATATAGAGTCCAAAATTGGATCTTCTGGTTGACAAAGGAGTATCTATTTTATTGCTACATGTCGGCACTAATGATTTTTTTTTTTTTTTGAACAGTCTATATGAAAACAGGCCATTCAGGACAACAAAACTTGCCAGTCCTATCCACTTAATCTCTCTATTATAAAAAAAAAATCCTGGAGAGAAACAGTGGGGCGACGAGACGTGATCTTCACGTTAAGATCACAGAAGACACTTAAAAGACCCACGAGACTAAAGAGATTGGCCATGGAGCGTCTCGCGGGGACCTTAAACATGAGACTTTGTGTCAAGAGATTGACCCAGGACCATCTCGCGATGACGTAGAACATGAGATTCTTGCAAGACACGCCCTATTTACAACCAAATAAGAGGATGGGCAGCAACACACTCAGTCGTATTTTGGCTTTGAGCACACACAGGGCTCTCAGTATATATAAAGTGTATAAGGACAATACGTTATAAATGAAACGTAGACAACTAAGCAAAGAAGAAAGCAGCATGGAGAAAAGAGACTCAAAAGCGTTGGAAAGACAAAAAAGAAAAAGAATAATCTAAGTGCAAATACACAAAATAAGGAAAGTAATTATCAGCCCAGAACAAGTGGAACTGAAAATAAAGCACGTCCAATGCGGACGTTGGCGCTATACACATGCAGAGCAGGTTAGAGATTATGAAAGCAGTGGAATTCGAACCATGGCCTCGGAATTAGAGGTGCTGACTCTCATCCCCGCCACTTCACACTCGGCTGCGAACCGCTCCAGTGAGAGCTGGAGGTCACTGTCTGATGAAGCCAACAGAACCACGTCATCCGTAAATAGCAGAGACAAGATTCTGAGGTCACTGAACCAGACCCCCTCCGCTCCTTGGCTGCACATAAAAATTCTGTCCATAAAACTTATGAACAGAATCGGTGACAAAGGGCAGCCCTGTTGGAGTCCAACCTCAACAGGAAACAAATTCGACTTATTACCAGCAATGCGGACCAAGCTCCTGCTCCTCCTGTAAAGGGACTGAATGGCTTATATCAACGAGCCTTGTACCCCGTACTCTTGGAGCACATCCCACTGGATGCTTCATGGTACACGGTCGAATATCTTCTCCAAATCCACTAAACACATGTGGACTGGCTGGGCAAATTGTCATGCCTCCTCCAGGATCCTGGCCAGGGTGTAGAGCTGGTCCAGTGTTCCATGGCCAGGACGGAATCCGCATTGTTCCTCTTGAATCCGAGATTTGACCATCGACCAAACTCTCTTCTCCAGCACCCCTGAATAGACCTTACTGAGGAGACTGAGGAGTGTGATCCCCCTATAGTTGGAGCACATCCTCTGGTCACCCTTCTTAAAAAGGGGGACCACCACCCCGGTTTGCCAATCCAGAGGCACTGCCCCCAATGTCCATGCGATGTTGCAGAGACTTGTCAACCAGGACAGCCCCACAACATCCAGAGCCTTGTGGAAGCCGGGGTGAACCTTGTCCACCCCAGGGGCCCCTCCACCTCGGAGTTTTTTAACTACCTCTGTGACCTCAGCCCCTGATATGGATGGGGCCCCCCCCCGGAGTCCTCCAGCTCTGCTTCCTCTAAGGAAGACATGCGGGTGGGATTGAGTAGATCCTCGAAGTCAGCAGGGCCCCATCTCCCCTTTACACAGTGTTGGTGGATCACCGCTTTCCCCTCCAAGGCGCTTAACGGTTTGCCAGAACCTTCTTGGTGCCGACTGAAAGTCATTTTCCATGACTTCCCCAAACTCCTCCCATACCTGAGTTTTTGCCTCTGCAACAGCCGATGCTGCCACACGCTTGGCCCGCTGGTACAACTCAGCTGCCTCTGGAGTCCCACTGGTCAACCAGACCCGATAGGACTGTTTCTTCAACTTGATTACCTCTCGAACCTTAGGTGTCCACCACCGGGTTCGTGGATTGCTGCCACGAGAGGCATCGACAACCTTGTGGCTACAGCTCCATTCTGCTGCTTCGACAATGGAGGCTTGGAACATGGCCCATTCAGATTCGATGTCCTTCGCCTCCCTCAGAATGAGGTTGAAGTCCTGCCGGAGGTGGCAGTTAAACATCTTTCTGACCAGTTCCTCTGCCAGACGTTCCCAGCAGACCCTCATTATACATTTGGGTCTGCCTGCTCTGTCTGGCAGCCTTTCCCGCCATCTGATCAAACTTACCACCAGGTGGTGATCAGTTGACAGCTCAGCCCCACTCTTCACCCGAGTGTCCAAGACATAAGGCCGCAGATCCGATGACACAATTACAAAGTCGATCATCGAGCTGCGACCTAGGGCATCCTGGCCCCATGTGCACTTATGGACACCCTTATGCTTGAACATGGTGTTTGTTATGGACAATCCATGGCCAGCACAGAAGCTCCTTGGACTTGTACTTCACATAATGTGCTATATAACTTAACATTCTGTTTGCCTTCTTAATGACTTCTGAACACTGTCTGGAATTTGATACTTTAGAGTCTACTATGACAATTCTAATAATGCGTGCTCTCAATTTTCAGACTTCCCACTGTGTATTCAAACCTAACATTTTTACTTTCTATGTGTAATACCTTAGATTTACTGACATTAAATTTCATTTGCCGCAGATCTGCGCAAGTCTGTACGTATGCTGTCCATGTCCTTCTATAATGATTTAACATATTTCAAATTGTCTCCCAATCCACCTATCTTGGTATAAACTGCAAACCTACAAACTTAACCAGTGTCACACACGTGCTCATGGGAGACAGCTAGAGAGCTTAAATAATAGTAATACCATGCCAGACCAGGGGGTGGCAAGCTGCACTAACTTTCTTTCTCCATCCTCTGCAGACTGTCCTCAGGAAATCCCACTAGGTAGCAGCGCCATTGATGACATCACTTCTGGTACCAGCACCATTGATGATGTCACTTCTGGTACCGGCGCTCTGGCTGATGACACTTCTAGTCTCGACGACATCCCTTCTACTTCTGGTCCAGATGATGTCACTTTCGGTCACTGCCTATTTTACTTATTTTATTTTATTTTATTTATTTTAGCCGCTATTTTACCAAACTCAAATCAGTTCTGTTTTGGACATTGTACCATCACAACTCGAGAAAAAAATACCCATTTTGCAGTCATGGATATTATACAGGTTGCTGCCCCAACCCTTTGATGTTTCCTGTGTCTTATTGTCACACGAGCTTGTTACTTATATTTCTATCTATATCATTTATATATATATTAAAAATAGCAGCAGCTCTTAGAACTGACCCTCTGGAACGCTACTCTTAAGATCAGCCAGTTCTTGTAAGGTTCCTCACAACATAACCCTCTGCTTTCTGTGTATGGGCCGATTCTTCATCCATCTACAAACATCACCCTGAACTCCCACTTCTTTTAGTTTGATGCCCAACCTCTTATGTGGCACCTTATCAAATACTTTCTGAAAGTCAAGATAAATCTCTGTATTACAAAAAAAATTTTGGGGAGGGAGACAGGGAGGCGAGAAGTCCTGCGAGAGACACTTTAACTTGCTCCCAGCTCTTAAAACAATGACAAGCGACAAGCAAAACATGCAGCTCGCCAGCAGTAGAAAGCCAGCAGATGATCCGACCACTTCTCCTTGCATTCGTTCAGCCACCCTAAACACAACGCGAGCAACAGAGACGTGAAGTGGCAAAAGGACAGCTGCTGTAAAGGCTTTGAAATGATCGGGCAGCGCAACAAGCAGAACAGGCAGCTCGCCAGCAGCAACAAGCCAGCAGATTATCCATCTGCTTTTCCTTAGCATGTGTTCATTCCTCCCCTTCACAACGCGAGTGGCAGAGACACAAATTGGCAAAAAGGACAGCGGCTGTATAGGCTTCAAAATGATTGACAAGCAGCACGACAGCAGCAGCAGCAACAGAAAGATAGCAGATGATCCGACAGCATCTCCTTAGCATGCGTTCAATCGCCCCCCCTTCACAGCACGAGCAGCGTTACATGTCCTGCGAGAAAGAGATTTAACCACGCTAGGGGCCGGAAATAAAGGACAAGTATTGTTTTTACAATGTCATGCGAGACAAGTCAGTGAGAAATCACTTAAAACAAATCCACGTACATCTAACCTAGCAGTTGTTGGATTGCTTTTGGCAGACACGCTTCATGTGCTCCCAGCTCTTAAAACAATGACAAGCGACAAGAGTAGTAAAGGTGCGTCACTATTATACATCATAAAATTTTGACAGGTGTATGTCCCGCCCCCCTGGTATTTCCGGTACCCACCTCCTGCCAACTTGGTTAATCGGTGGGGCGTTACCCCCCGCTCTCTTGGGGTCTTTGCCCCGTTGTCGTGGGCGCGATGTTAGACCGGCATCGGACCTTTTGTCAGTCGTGCGTAAGGAAAATGGGTCAGCCGATCTTGGCCTTGATCCTAAAAACGGGGTTTTGTAAGCCGAGACGGAGCTTCGGGGACCTGTAAGGTGTTAAAAAAGGTAAGTCAGCAATGGGGTGGAGCAGACATCCTGTTCCTATCTGCGTACAGAGCCGGGGGTGTGTAGAGAGAATACAGAGAGCATGAGTGACAGACTCAGCGAGAGGATGTACAAGAAAGTTTTAGAGAGAATCTATTACACACACAAGGAGCCTGGCAGTTTTGGTTGTATTAACAGCTTTTTGAGAAATGTGTCACATCGTCGGAAAAATGTTAAGTGAAAAAACGTATTGGAATGGATAAGTGGACAATATACTTACAGTGTGCACAAACCAGCACGTCTCAGGTTCAAGAGAAACAGAACCATTGTTTCAACGATTGATGACCAGTGGTAGGCAGATTTGGTAGAGATGTCTTATTACTCAAAATTCAATGATGGTCATAAATTTATTCTTATGTGTATCGATGTGCTCTCAAAATATGCTCGGGCTGTGCCATTAAAGGCCAAGACAGGGAAAGAAGTTGCTCAGGGTTTTAGTTTGATCTTTAGACAGGGTTGAGTTCCTATGAAGCTACAGACAGACCAAGGCAAAGAATTTCATAACACATTTGTACAAAAACTACTAAAACAGAACAATATTGTACATTTTGTCACGATCAGCGATGTAAAGGCCAGCATAGCAGAACAGTTTGATAGAACCTTAAAGTCCAAAATGTGGAAATATTTTACATATGCCAATACTTTTCGGTATATAGATGTCCTGTCAGACTTTCTGCAGAGTTATAACCACAGTTTTCACACCATGATTAAAACAAGACCTGTAGATGTGACTCCTGAAAATGCTCTGAGTGTTTGGAAAACAGTCTATGGTAGGGCCGGGCAAAGAAAATCTACTCCGTGCTCTTTGAAAATAGGTGATTATGTCCGAGTTTCAAAATTAAAAGGTTGTGGCGAGTCGCTGGGGTTACGACCCGGCCGGGACACCTGGAAGGACCGGAAGGTGGCATATATGTCCTCCGGGCCACAAGGGGACAACCGCCCTGGAACAGAGGAGGACCACAGGAGAGGAACAAGGAGGCTTATGCCTATTTTAACCTGTGGCCACCGCCAGGGGGCGCCCCGAGTCTCAGGGGGCCCGGGATGGATTTAATTCTGCCACACCCGGGAAGATGGAGGAGAATTCCGAGTGCTCTTCCACCACACCAGGAAGTGACGTCAGAGGGAGCACCTGGAGCACATCCGGGTGAAGATTAAAGGGCCCACCTTCCTACAGTCTGGGAGCTAGAGTCGGGAGTGGGAGCAGGACAAGGCTCCCACGGAGAGAGAGAGGAAAGGCGGTCTAAGGGACAGAGTGACAAGGGACAGAGTGAGAAAGGCCCAGTATTAAGGTGATTGGGGCAAGAAGGCCCAGTGGACTGTACGGGACTGAGTTGTGTATTTATGATGGAGGACAAAATAAAAGACCTTTTTATAAAGATGAAGTGTCTGTCTGATGGTGTCCGGGCATGTCTCACAAGGTGTATTTGAAAAATAAACCCCTAAGCTAACCAGGTGTACCGCATCCAGAAACTTCTACCCACTCGTGGGTGTGGTAGAAACAAGCATGTATTGGTAAAATGGCTTGGCTGAGATAAGAAATTTAACAGTTGGGTCAAGGCTTCAGAAGTGAAAGACATAAGGAGGTGAGAAAGCAAGAAAAAAAAAATGTCTACAGTCAGAAATGGATTTTATGTGACACTGTCAAGTAATTCGTCGGCCAGGACTTTTCCCAACAACACGATAGCATCATTCACTGTTCAGCTAGCCAAGACAATAGAACTGTCCAGAGACTGGGAAGTGGCATTGGTGGAACTTACTTATCCAAAAACGTTCAATTCCATCACTCAGCCAGCACCATTTATACTAATGAATGAGGAAACAAGATCAACAAAATGGATATACACTTTAAACAAAGGCTATTTCAGAAATAGTGAAGCCTTATTGTCGGAAATGAATCATGTCATTAACACCCACCCGTCATCACCTAAGCCAATAATTAAATACAATCCTGCCAGTAGAACCGTTCGCCTGATGGGTGATAAAAGCATTTTGCTC
>JANRMT010062814.1:131893582-131908155 GCA_026402145.1 Polypterus bichir lapradei
CTGGTTCATGATGCTGCCTCAGCTTCCTGCAGGGTTTGATGGGAGTTGGAGTTCTCCCCAACCCTGTGGGGATCTGGGGTGGCCGCCTGGGTGGGCTGCCTGGACACCTCTACAGCCCTGCCCGGAGGTGCAATCAGCCCCAGCTGAACCAACACCTGGAGCACTTCCGGGAGGGCTATAAAAAGGGATTGCCTCCCTGGCAAAGGGGCCAGAATCGTGAGGAAGAGGACGAGGTTGCCTGGGAGGAGTGGTGGTGCAAGAGGAAGGATTGGTTTTGTGGTAAAGTGCTTTGGGACTGTGTTGTGGCTGGAGGGATTACGGAGAAGATGTGCCCTCCAGCCGAAGAAAAATAAAAACATCTGCTGATTTGAAATGTGCCTCTGCTTCAGTCTGTGCCGGGTCGGGCGCAATATAGTGCCTTTATCACAACCTCCTAAATACAATGCGTCTTTCTTTGAGGAATTCTCAGACTTGATGTCAATTATAATTACAAACTATGACGCGCTCCTAATAGTCGGTGACTTTAACTTTCATATCGATATCAGTGTGACCCAAAAGTAAAAGAATTTATGAACCTCCTGGACTCTTTTGATTTGAGATAGTCAGCCTACACATAAAGCAGATCATACGTTAGACTTAGTAATTACCAAAGGACTAAAAGTTGATGTGAAGCAGATCATTGATATTGGTTTATCAGACCATTTTCTTTTACTATTTAATATAGAAATAATGATAAAACATTATCATACATACTGTTAAACATACTGTTAAAAAATGCTTCTTTGATTCATCAGCAGCTTTAAAACTTACAAACTTACAAAACTTACAAACATTCTAAGCAACCAGTCCGTTTATAGTGCTAACTACAATAGCAAGAATAATGTAAATATTAAGGTAGAAAAATTTAATACTAAGATGAGAGCTGCTGCTGACATAGTCGCACCTGAAAAGACAGTTAGAAAATCTTCTATCATTGTTATACCATGGAAGACCCAAAGAGTGTCTGATTAAAAGAGAACATGCCGGAGAGCAGAGCAGAGCGTAATGGAGAAAACTAAACTAACTATCCACTATGAGATATTGAAGGTTAAAATAACAGAATACAATAACATGGTCCGTCTTGAGAGGCGCTGCTATTTCTCTAGAATTATAAATAACAATGCTAGTAATCCCAGAGTCTTATTCTTTATGATTGATCATCTGCTAAACCCAGGTAACTCAAAGGAATGCCTCCAAAATACTTCCAGTGAAACTTGTGAGGCTATTGCTGTATTTTTTAATCAAAGAATTAATGATATTAGAAATAATATAGTATATCTCCCCAACACTGCAGATCCTGTTAAGTCCCAGTACTCCGTTATATACAAATTAAACTCTTTCACCAGGATAGATTTACCTGATTTATATAAAATAATTTCTCATCTGAGACCCTCCACCTGCGTCCTTGACCCAATACCAACAAGTTTTTTCAAAGAAGCATCAGGTGTGCTAATTGATAATATTCTTGACATAGCAAACTCTAAAAAATCATTAGGTACGGGGATCTTCCCAGACTCTCTTAAGACTGCTGTAGTTAAACCCCTACTCAAGGAAAATAATCATGACCCCTCTGCTTTTGAAAATTTTAGACCCATTTCAAACCTGCCTTTCTTAAGTAAAATTCTAGAGAAGGCAGTCATTATGAAGCTAAATGATCACCTCAATAAACATGCTATTCTTGATAAGTTTCAGTCGGGTTTCAGAACAAATCACAGCACTGAAACTGCACTCGTTAAAGTAGTAAATGACTTGCGGGTAAATGCAGATAGAGGCCATTTATCTGTTCTCATCCTCTTAGATCTGAGTGCCGCATTTGATACCATTGATCACAATATTCTTACAAATCACCTTAGTCAATGGATGGGCCTGTCTGGCAATGTCTTAAATTGGTTTGAATCCTACCTGGCAGGTAGAAAATTCTTTGTTAGTTGTGGTAATTATAACTCAAAGACACATGATATCCTATATGGTGTTCCACAAGGCTCTATCCTGGGTCCGCTGCTCTTTTCAATTTACATGCTTCCGTTAGGTCAGATTATCTTGGGGCACAACATGAGCTACCACAGCTATGCTGATGACACACAGCTGTATTTGTCAATAGCCCCTGATGACCCAGACTCTGTTGTTTCACTAACACAATGTCTTACTTGTGTTTCTAAATGGATGAATAGTAATTTTCTCAAGCTAAATAAAGAGAAAACAGAAATTTTACTAATTGGCAATAATGGATCTAATGAGGTTATTAGAAATAAACTTGATGCATTAGAATTAAAAGTTAAGACGGATGTAAATAATTTAGGGGTAACTGTTGACTGTGACCTGAATTTTAAATCGCACATTAATCAGATCACTAGGACAGCATTTTTTCACTTAAGAAATATAGCAAAGTTAGACCTCTTATATCATTGAAAGATGCTGAGAAACTAGTTCACGCTTTTGTTTTGAGTCGACTAGATTACTGTAATGCACTCCTCTCAGGACTACCCAAAAAAGACATACATCATTTGCAACTAGTGCAGAATGCAGCTGCTAGAATCTTAACTAGGAAAAGAAAATCTGAGTACATTTCTCCAGTTTTGATGTCACTACACTGGTTACCTGTGTCTTTGACTTTAAAATACTGCTTATGGTTTAAAAAGCCTTAAATAATCTCGCTCCATCTTATATATTGGAATGTCTGACACCTTATATTCCAAATCATAACTTTAGATCTTCAAATGAGTGTATGCTTAGAATTCCAAGAGCTAAACTTAAAAGAAGCAGTGAGGCGGCATTCTGCTGTTATGCACCTAAAATCTGGAATAGCCTGCCAACAGGAATTCGCCAGGCTAATACAGTGGGGCACTTAAAAAAAACTGCTAAAAACACATTACTTTAACATGGCTTTCTCATAACTAACTTCAGTTTAATTCTGATGCTTTGTAAATTCAATTAATTATCATTACTATTCATGGTGGGTTCCAAAATCTGTACTAACCTCTAATCTCTTCTGTTCTTTTCCCAGTTTTCTGTGGTGGCGACCTGCGCCACCACCACCTAATCAGACCACCATGATGTTCCTACATTGATGGATTAAAGGCCAGAAGTCCACATGACCATCATCATCAAGTCCTTCCATGAGAACCCTAAATACAATGAGGACGGATCATTTATTTTAGGTAGAATGCCCAGAGGGGGCTGGGCGGTCTAATGGTCTGAAACCCCTGCAGATTTAATTTTTTCTCCAGCCGTCTGGAGTTTTTTTTGTTTTTTCTGTCCTCCCTGGTAATCAGACCTTACTTTTACTCTATATTAATGAGTTTTGTCTTATTTTTCTTATTTATTTATTTTGTCTTTTTTCTCTTTCTTCATCATGTAAAGCACTTTGAGCTACATTATTTGTATGAAAATGTGCTATATAAAAAATGTTGCTATTGTTGTTATACCTCTAGAAATAATCAAACCATTAGACCTTAGATTTATACACTTTTCTACTATAGTAAAAATATATATTAAACTGGGAAAGGAAAATCCACTCCTTATCTGCTTGAAGGTTGGTTGGAAATTCAACTGTGCCTTAACATCACATATAATCTTTATTTTCAGACCAACATGAATTATCAACATAAAACTTAATTCAATATAGATGGTTTCTCTTTTTATAATTGTGATGTGTTCTGGTATACACAAGAAAAGCCCAATTTAAAGTCTCTGAACTGAATATACAGTACAATTAGAATGTCATGGGCAGTAATGTACTGTGAGTGAAAGTGGTAATGAAATGGTTTATTTTAGGAAATCTAGTTGATTATTGTTATTAGAACATAAGAAATTCAGCAGACAATGGTCATTAATTAAGCTTTCACTCAAGCAACATTTAAATGTCACTTAAAACACTTTCTTAAATCTAGTGCTCAAGCTCATAAGACTTTGAATTTTGTAAATCAACTATCAAAAGTTCAATATTTTTCATCACATGTAAAGAAAGTTTAGATTTATGGTGTGCTGCATCAAGCAGGTACAAAAGTGCAATTTTTGAAAAAGGTGAAAGAGATAAATAATTTGAATTTACATTTTTGTACAGTTGCAATAAATCATGTATATACTGAAAATATACTGTATTGTCATAAAGATACATGTTCTTTTCTTTTTGAGTAAGTATAAGCAAGTTACATCAGTGGCCCCCTCTTGCTGTTTACCTTAGGAACTGTTGGCCGACTTAACCAGGTATTTATTAAATTTACAAAGCAATCAATATCACACAAGCAACAGGCTGAATGCAGAACAGGGACAAAGGGGCTAAAGTATCAACTGCTTAACCCCAGTAAAAGACTGGTATTTAGGTTCTCAAATGGAAAAGCAGAAACAGCAACTTATACAAAAATCTTATTTTACAAAGTGCCTGAGAACTGAGTAAAGGCATTTACCCATGCAGTCTTCCAAAAGTTACATTCTGTCGGATGTCTTCTTATACTTTTAAAATAACATTGTGAAATCAATATATATGAAAACAGTTTTTGGGTGTTAAACCTTCAAGGCAATTAGTACATTATTTTGTAGAAAAAACATTTTTTTCACCATATACCACAGTCTCAATTCTTGTCACATTCATTGAAGAGATCAAAAATTCCCAAGCATTCTTCACAGCAACCTGAAAATATTCCTGTAGGTTAGATTTCAACTTTTTAACACACTGTGAGTGCACGATAGACATGATTACCTTGTGTCATCAGACCAAAGGCAGTATCAAAAGTCAATTGAGGTTGTCCGAGTATCAGTTCATGTGGCAAGAAGTTAATGATTTGTTTGTGATCCAGAAAATCACAATGTGCAAGGAATTTTTTAGGTTTTTAGTATGTATGGCTACTGCATGCTTAGAGAAATAATCAGTGATCATGAGTATGTCTTCAGTTTTATGGTTGTCAGTTTCTAAAGATAGGAAATCCATGCAAACTAACTTTATTGGTCTTGTGGTTAGAATATTGATATATTGATGAACAACTCTTTAGGCTGAGATTTACTTCTAACACGTTGGCAATTCTCCAAATAATAAGACATTCTTGACCAAGTAAAACCTAGTTCACACTAGATCAAGAGTGTGTTCAATTCCCAAATGTTCCACGTCAACATGAACATTCTTAAGAACGACTGATTGTTATCTATCAAGCAATACCAATTGAAAGACAGTTTGGGAGTCACACTGGTGGTTCCTATATAATATACCATTTTTCGGTTCTGACCAATTCCACTTTTTCCACCATCAACTTAAGATCAGGAGACTCAGTGCTGGAAGTGTGTGGAGCATGCTCATTTATAATTATCATGGAAATGATCTGTCCAATAAGAAGATCAGTTTTCTTTTGCTTGATATGCTCATCAGGGTATGAGCAAGGTAGGTATTGTTAAACTTCCACAGTCATACTCAAGATCATCAGCAACAGCTTTGAGGGTGGAGTGCAAGTGATTCAACCAACATGACTGAAGGTAAATCAACATTGATGTCACTAAGAGGATGACTGTTACAGACAGTCACACCTACATCCTTAGAAAGAACTGTATGCTTTAAAAAAGATTGTAAATCAGATGATTTAAAATGATGTATTGGGTTGGTTACTTTCTTCTTGTGGGGAGGCACAGTGGTAGTGCTGCTGCCTCGCAGTAAGGAGACCTGGGTTCGATTCCCAGGTCCTCCCTGCATGGAGTTTGCATGTTCTCCCTGTGTCTGTGTGGGTTTCCTCCAGGTGCTCCGGTTTCCTCCCACTGTCCAAAGACATGCAGGTTAGCCACACTGGTGATCTTAAATTATCCCTAGTGGGTGCTCAGTGTATGTGTGTGCCCTGCGGTGGGCTGGCACCCTGCCCGGGATTTGTTCCCACCTTGCGCCCTGTGCTGGATTGGATTGGCTCCAGCAGACCCCTGTGACCCTGTGTTAGGATGTAGCGGATTGGAAAATGACTGACTGACTTTCTTCTTGTGACACTGGGTGATAAATCACTTAACCCTGTGGTCGCCTTGAGAATCCATCTGCATAATGATTCTATTTTCCAATTTGATATTTGATATCAGAATTGAATGTTGAAGGAGTAGCCATCCAGCTTACTGCATTCAACTTGGCTGAGCTAGTACATAAGTTAAAGGATTGTTGTTGGTGGTTCCAGTAAAGTTATTACCATAAAGATTCTTTTGGGTTAAAGTACTTCAGATCATCAGCTGTTTTGTACTTTGCTCTTTCATGCAAGGTGAATATGAACTCCTTTCCTTGAAACTACATGTTCTAAATAGTGTACTGAAGTTAACAAAAATTTAAACTTGCACTTGCAGTAGAGGATTCTACATGTAGCAACAGCCACCAATTTATTCTTGAAAACTATTAGCGCTACCACATTGGATCAGTGCCCATTTTGCCTTCAGAAAATTGACTACTGCAATTTGGTGTTCACTGGATGTTCAAATCCAGTTCTTTATACAGCTTCCAGTTAATCCAAAATGCTGCTGCAAGAATTATTACAAGAACAAGAAAATATGACCACTTAACTCCAGTTCTTAAATCCTTACACTGGCTCTCGGTTAAGTTTAGGGCAGATTTCAAAATCTTCCTTTTAAGAAGGCCAAGGTCCGGCTTAGTTATCTGAACTTATCATGACTTAAAAACCAGAGCGCACATTAAGATCTCAAAATGTCGGTCTGCTTATGATTCCAAGGATTAATAAAATAACCGTGGGAGGTTGAGCTTTTAGTTAACCCAGCCACAGGGGATGCACAAACCGGTGTGTTTCTTCATGCCGGTCCCAAGCCCGGATAAATGGGGAGGGTTACATCAGGAAGGGCATCCGGTGTAAAACTTTGCCAAATTAATATGCGGACAACAATGCAAATTTCCATACTGGATCAGTCGAGCCCCGGGTTAACAACGACTGCCACCAATACTGTTAGCCAGCAGGGTGCTGGCAGAAACTGGGCTACTGTTGGCCAAAGAAGAAGAGGGGGGAGACGTGTCCGGAGGCAGGAGGAGAGGATGAAAGTAAAGAGAGTGAAACTGATGGTAGACACTTTGAATGTCGGCAGTATGAATGGTAAGGGGAGAGAGTTAGCAGATATGATGGAGAGAAGGAAGGTTGATATAATGTGCATGCAAGAGACCAAATGGAAGGGGAGTAAGGCCAGGCTGATCGGAGGTGGATTCACATCATGGTGTGGACGGGAGGAGAAATGGGGTAGGGGTTATTCTGAAGGAACAGTATGTCAAGAGTATTTTGGAGGTGAAAAGAGTGTCAGACAGAGTAATGATTATGAAGCTGGAAATTGGAGGTTTGATGATGAATGTTGTTAGTGCATATGCCCTGCAAGTTGTGTGTGCGATGGAAGAGAATGAAGATTTTTGGAGTGAGTTGGATGAAGTGATGAACAGTGTACCCAAGGGACAGAAAGTGTTGATTGGAGTGGATTTCAATGGACATGTTGGTTAAGGGAACAGAGGAGACAAGGAGGTGATGGATAGGTATTGTGTCAAGGTGAGGAATGAAGAAGTTCAGATGACAGTGGATTTTGCCAAAAGGATTAACATGGCTGTGGTGCATATGTATTTTAAGAAGAGGGAGGAACAAAGAGTTACGTACAAGAGTGGAGGAAGGTGCACACAGGTAGATTACATCCTATGCAGAAGAGTCAATTTGAAGGAGATTAAAGACTACAAAGTGGTGGCAGGGGAAAGTGTACAGCGGCAGTATGGGATGGTGGTCTGTAGAATGACGGAGATCAAGAAGAGGAAGAGAGTGAGGGCAGAGCCAAGGATCAAATGGTGGAATTTGAAAAAAGAAGACTGCAAGGTTGAGCTTAGGGAGAAGGTGAGACAGGCACTGGGTGGTAGTGAAGAGCTACCAGATAGTTTGGAAACTACAGCATAAGTAGTAAGGGTGACCGCAAGAAGAGTGCTTGGCGTATCATCTGGACAGAGGAAGGAGGAAAAGGAAACTTGGTGGCGGAATGGGGAAGTACAGGAGAGTATACAGAGAAGGAGGATGGCAAAGAAGTGGGATAGTCAGAGAGATGGAGAAAGTAGACAAGAGTACAAGGAGATAAGGTGCAAAGTGAAGAGAGAGGTGGTGAAGGCTAAAGAATAATGATTTGTATGAAAGGTTGGACACTAAGGAGGGAGAAAAGGACCTGTGCCGACTGGCTAGACAGAGGGACTGAGCTGGGAAAGATGTGCAGCAGGTTAGGGTGATAAAGCGAGGAGAGTGTGTTAAGCAGATGGAAAGAGTACTTTGAGAGGCTGATGAATGAAGAGAATGAGAGAGAGAAGAGGTTGAATGATATGGAGATAGTGAATCAGGGAGTGTAATGGATTAGCAAGGAGGAAATAAGGACAGCTATGAAAAGGGTGAAAAATGGAAAGGCCATTGATTCAGATGACATACCAGTGGAAGCATGGAGGTATTTAGGAGAGATAGCAGTGAAGTTTTAAACCACATTGTTTAATGGAATCTTGGAAAGTGAGAGGATGCCTGAGGAGTGGAGAAGAAGTGTACTGGTGCTGATATTTAAGAATAAGGGATGAGCAGGACTGTAATAACTACAGGGGGATAAAACTGATGAGCCACAGCATTAAGTTATGGGAAAGAGTAGTGGAAGCTAGGTTAAGAAGTGAGGTGATAATTAGTGAGCAGCAGTATGGTTTCATGCCAAAAAAGAGCACCACAGATGCGTTGTTTGCTCTAAGGATTTTGTTGGAGAAGTATACAGAAGGCCAGAAGGAGTTGTGTCTTTGTGGACCTGGAGAAAGCATATGACAGGGTACCTAGAGAGGAGCTGTGGTATTGTATGAAGAAGTTGGGAGTGGTGAGGTCTGTGGTAGGAGTGACGGATGCATTCAATGTGGAGGTGGGATTACATCAGGGACCAGCTCTGAGGCCTTTCTTATTTGCAACGGTGATAGACAGGTTGACAGATGAGATTAGACAGGAGTCCCCGTGGACTATGATGTTTGCTGATGACATTGTGATCTGTAGCGATAGTAGGGAGCAGGTTGAGGAGACCCTGGAGAAGTGGAAATATGCTCTAGAGAGGAGAGGAATGAAGGTAAGTAGGAACAAGACAGAATACATGTGTGTAAATGAGAGGGAGGTCAGTGGAATGGTGAGGATGCAAGGTGTAGAGTTGGCGAAGGTGGATGAGTTTAAATACTTGGGATCAACAGTACAGAGTAATGGGGATTGTGGAAGAGAGGTGATGAAGAGAGTGCAGGCAGGGTGAAATGGGTTGAGAAGAGTGACAGGAGTAATTTGTGACAGATGGGTATCAGCAAGAGTGAAAGGGAAGGTCTTCAGGATGGTAATGAAACCAGCTATGTCATATGGGTTGGAGACGGTGGCACTGTCCAGAAAGCAGGAGACAGAGCTGGAGGTAGAAGAGTTAATGATGCTAAGATTTGCACTGGGTGTGACAAGGACGGATAGGATTAGAAATGAGTACATTAGACGGTCAGCTCAGGTTGGGAGACAGAGAGGCGAGATGTGCTGGTTTGAACATGTGCAGAGGAGAGATGGTGAGTATATTGGGAGAAGGATGTTAAGGATAGAGCTGCCAGGGAAAAGGAAAAGAGGAAGGCCTAAGAGAAGGTTTATGGATGCGGTGAGAAAGGACATGCAGGTGATGGGTGTGACAGGGCAAGATGCAGAGGACAGAAAGATATGGAAGAAAATGATCCACTGTGGCAACCCCTAATGGGAGCTGCCGAAAGAAGAAGAAGAAGAGAGAAGGTTGAACTTTAAGTTACAGGGCCCCTAAACTGTGACATGGTCTGCCTACTGCTATAAGAGATGCCCCTTTGGTCTCAGCTTTCAAATCCCTGCTGAAGACTCACAACTTCAGTTTAGAATATCCAGACTAGAGCTGCTGATTAAATGTACAGACTGTATCTCTGTTGTTGGGCATTAGCACTAAAACATAAGTAATATGATAGTTATAATTTGTTACTTAACCTCACCTATTCTGTTCTCTTCTTGGTACTCAAATGTGGTACTTGGTGCCACTGTCCTACTGACAAATTGTTTTGCCTGCCTAAGGTAAAGCCATCTCTGTTGGAGGATTTCAGGAATTGGAACAAAAGTCCATTAATGTAACTTATGTTTAAAATTGAGCTTTTAGGACTGATAAAATCTTTTACAGTTGGTTTAATTATAGTATCACATTCAGCAGATTCTGACTCTTTTTATTAGATCTCCAGAGAAAAAAATCCTCATTCAGGGGACCTGCACCGAATTCCATTAAAGAGACTTTTAAGTTGTTAAAAATTGATCCCCCAAAGTGGACAGACCTAATTCGAAGCTCATGTGACACAGTTGCATCAGACTTCCACTGGTTACTAACCCAATCAATAAAGCTAACTACTTTAGTAAAACCTTTGTTGATAAGCAAGGAATTTAAACTGACCAAGTCAAACTTCGAGATTAGCTTCCATACTACCAGTTCTTCAAGTAACCAGAATACTGAGTTCAGATTAATTCCTATTTTGTTTGTCTTAATATGCCAAATTGATAACACATTGTGGTAAAAAGTAACACAGATAAAGCCAATTGGTTGATATCATTGAAAAGGAGTTGCATATCAGCGTTAAGATTACCAACCCTATGAAAAAAGTGAAAGGCAAAATCCTCCACATTAAAGGCTGAGGGGCATGAAAGAGACACTGTAAATGAGTCAGAATAAAAGCTTCAATTCTACAAAGAATATCCACCAAGCCCTTGACCGCCATCATCCACAGGCAGATGTACCACACTGTTTAACCCAATGAATTTTGTCCCATAAATATCCAGCAATATCCTCTGAATGTCTTTTAAAAGTCAAGGTGGAGGATCTGCACACCTAAACTTATGCCTAAGCATTGAAGTGATTAAATTATTCACAATCAGCACTCTACCACGAAAAGAGCATTTTGTGAACACCCATTCCCATTTATTTAGTCTGCCTTGAATTTGATCAGTTAAGCTCTCCAAACTTCCCAGTGTAAATTCCCAGATGTTTAAACACCTCAGAGTTCCATGTTAAACCACTTGGCAGGCTTGGGGGAACGACAGTCCCAGTTGCTAATCAGAAATGCATTGCATTTAGACCAGTTGACTCTGGCATATGACACCCTTTGAAAAACCTGTAAACAGTTTTGCAACAGAACAACATCACCATGTTCAGTGATGATAACCGTCACGTCGTCAGCATATGCAGCCTTAACGGATGAAGCAGGACATGCAGGCAATGACAGGCCATGAAGCAATTGCCGAAGTCTGTGGAGCAAATGCTCTTTGGACAGTAAGTACAGCATACCAGATAGTGCACACCCCTTACAAATGTGACTTGTAACAGAAAATGGGTCTCCCAATTCTCCATTAATTTTTAAAACACTGAACATTTTAGTATACATTAATTTAATGTATCCTAGAAAAAATTCTCCAAATCCAAACATCTCTAGAACTTCAAATAAATATTGGAGGTCTACACAGTCAAAGGCCTTCTCTTGATCTAACGAAATCAGACCACCTTTAAACCCAACAATCTTGGAGGCAGTTACCAAATCCCACACAAAGAAATGTTATCAAAAATGGACTTTTCAGGGATACAATATGATTGATCAAAGGACACCAAGCAGTTCATTACAATCCTTAGATGAAGAGCCAAAGGTTTAGAAAAGATTTTATATCTTGAGCAGAGTAGACTGACTACTGGTCACCAGTTCTTAATATTGCACAGATCCCCTTTATGGTAAAAGAGTCAAAACAGCTTTCTGCCAACTTAAAGTAAGTTCTTTAGGTCTAATGCTCTCCAAGAACACAGTCAAGAAGTCCGTCCATGTTATATCTCAAAAGTACTTGCAAAATTTGACAGGAAGTCCATTGACCCCTGGGGCTTTGTTCTGATTTAAATTCCCAAGAGAACTTGTGAGCTCTTCAACTGTTATTAGTAGATAAAGCACTTCTTTGGTTGATCAAGTCAAGTGTGGTAACTCATTAAAAAAAATCAGTGGTTGAAGACAAGTCCACTGTAAAATTTTAATGCAAAATCAAGTCTATCATTGGTCTCAGTCATTTTAGTTCTATCACCATTCTTCAGCGAGTGAATGATTTTTGCCAGAGCAACATTTTTTCCAGTGAAAAGAAAAACTGTGTAGGAACATCTATTTGAGATATATTTTGGAAACTCCCCTGAACTCACCTGTTCATCCATCTGGAATTTTAGAGAATTATTTTCTTCTCGTACGACTTCAAATAAAGTGGCATCAAAACCTGTTTCCAATTTGGTGTGAATTAGCACAATATCCACATCCAGTTCTTTAATAGTCATGGTGAAATTTCTAGAAGAATGTTCAGAGTATAATTGGCAAAACAGTTTAATTTCAACCTTGGAGACATCCCACCATTGTTTCTGTGAGGAAAAATAATTTTTGCTGAGTCTCCATTTGTCCCGAAAGTGCCAAAAGCATTGAAGAAACAGAGAATCTTTAAGAAATTTAGTGTTAAAATCCAACAAAGATTTAAAATTACTCTCAAACACCATAGAAAGATGAGTTAGAACGAAATTATGGTCTGAAAACAATTTGAGCAATAGACAAAAACCCAAAATTAAGTTCAGATTGTACTTTAAAGTATACATTCTGTCTAGCCTAGCCATAGACAACATTCCACTGGACATCTTAAGTCATGTGTACTGTCTCCCCATTGGGTTCAATTCCCTCCATACATCTATAAATTCTTGTCTATGAAGAACAGATTGCAGTACCTTGACTGACATTGGATAAGATTCAGCACTATTCCTGTTCATCATAGCATTTTAAGGGCAATTAAAATCACCAGCTAAGATCACAATATCCTCTGAACTGCACTCAGCTAGTACAATACAATACAAATTATTTTTGTATAGCCCAAAATCACACAAGAAGTGTCACAAAGGGCTTTAACAGTCCTTGCCTTTTGACAGCCCCCCAGCCTTGACTCTCTAAGAAGACAAGAAAAAACTCCCAAAAAAACCCTAGTAGGGAAAAAAATGGAAGAAACCTTGGGAAAGGCAGTTCAAAGAGAGACCCCTTTCCAGGTAGGTTGGGCATGCAGTGGGTGTCAAAAAGAAGGGGGTCAATACAATACACAGAACAGAACACAAGTAATCATCAATACAATATAATAGTGCAATAGAAATATTACAAGTACAGAGCAGAATTCAACAGTAGATGATATCACATAATATGATTTGGATTTGTTTAGAGTCCTGGAGACCTCAGCCATCAAGCAGCCTCCCCCTTTTGGCCATTTCACAGCTGAGACAACACTGGGCCAGCCAGTCCGATGAAAGGATCCCTTTACCAAAGAAAGACTTGTATGACTGGTGACTTAAAGTATCACAATTTATGCATTTGAAGGAGATGCCTGATACCCTCTGGAGGAAAACTTCTCCATCATGGAGGAACGTTATATAAACCTCGCATTGAAAAATGAATTGGGGACCTGCAGTGGATGATTCTATATGTAGTAATAGCTACCAGTTTTATTCTTAAAAATTATTGGCATTAGAGCAACTGATCAGTGTCCATTTTGCCTTCAGAAATACACAATTTATCACTTATTTCTGTATTGTACCAGATTACCACCACTGTTGTGTTTCCTTCCTTTATTGATTATGGAATTGGGAATTGTATTCAACGAACTCATTTCAATTTCTGGAATTTCTGTATCAAGAAAATATAAAAAGGAATGGTTACTTTGAAATTTTTTGTCAGGCCAAGCCAAGATGGCAATTTTAAAAGGTGTGAAAACAGCTGATGCTTTACTAACGTTGTGGAAGAATAAATTTAGGGTAGCATAGCATTCAGCTTCAAGAAATAGCATAATGGGTTAATAAATGTCGGAAACCTTTGCAGGCATATTGGGAGATCAGATAAAGGTCAAGTGAACAACAAAATATACTGAAAGATGACAAAGAGATGATTAAGAAATCAGAAGATGTCCTGTAAAAAACAGAATGGAGAGCTGTTATACGTACAGAAATTTCAATGGTGGTGGCTCAACTCAAAGGTATATGAAGAACCAGAATATAAAATAAGAGACTTCTATTTTATATAAGTCATTTGGGTGTAAACCAATGAACCAACCAGAGTAGAATGTATGCATTGATTGAAACTGTACGTACTGTAAATTCAGTAGTTTATAAAATGAACCTCTATTCTGATTTTCTCCGATCATCTGATCATGCTGTAACAGACTGCTTTTGAAGAATCCTCCCTTTAAGGCATTTTGCCAAGGAGTCATTAAAAAACACAACAAACAGCTTTTCTGCTGCTTGATTACTGATTCGTCCTGTTTCTTTAATAAGATGTTAAATTTCTACAACAATGTTTAAGGTACTCCTTCAAATGAGATTGAAGATTGAATTTGCATACTATAAACTAATTAAATGTATATAAATTAAAACAAATTAGATATATTTAATATGACTGTAATTGTGTTTTAGTTGTTAAAAAGCTCTATCTATCTATCTATCTATCTATCTATCTATCTATCTATCTATCTATCTAT
>JANRMT010062814.1:131913901-131926401 GCA_026402145.1 Polypterus bichir lapradei
GCAGGAAATTAAAGGTGTGATGATGAATGTTGTTAGTGCATATGACCTGCAAGTTGTGTGTTCAGTGGATGATTATGAAGCAGGAAATTAAGGTGTGATGATGAATGTTGTTAGTGCATATGACCCGCAAGTTGTGTGTTCAGTGGATTAGAAAGAAGATTTCTGGAGTGAGTTGGATGAAGTGGTGCAGAGTGTACCCAAGGGAGAGAGAGTGGTGATTGGAGCAGATTTTAATGGATTTGTTGGTGAAGGGAACAGAGGAGATGAGGAGGTGATGGGTAGATATTTTGTCAAGGAAAGGAATGTAGAAGGTCAAATGCTAGTAGATCATGCAAAAAGGATGGGTATGGCTGTGGTGAATATGTATTTTAAGAAAAGTGGAGGAAGATGCACACAGGTAGATTATATCCTATGTAGGAGGGTCATTCTGAAGGAGATTGGAGACTGAAAATTGATGGCAGGGATAGTGTAGTTAGGCAGCATAGGATGGTGGTCTGTACGATAATGTTGAATATCAAGGAGAGGAGGAGAGTGAGGACTGAGCCAAGGATCAAATGATGGAAGTTGAAAAAGGAAGACTGTAAGGCTGTGTTAGTATGTTAGTGAGTAGGTAAGACAGGCTTTCGGTGGCAGTGAAGAATTACCAGATAGCTGGCAACTACACCAGAAGTATTTAGGGTGACAGCTAGAAGGGTGCTTGGTGTGACATCTGGACAGCAGAAAAAGGATAATGAAACCTGGTGGTGGAATGGGGATGTACAGGAGAGTATACAGAGGAAGAGGTTGTTAAAGAAGAAGTGGGATAGTCAGAGATGCACAAAGTAGACAGGAGTACAAGGAGATAAGATGTAAGATGAAGAGAAAGGTGGTGAGGGCTAAAGAAAAGGCATATGATAAATTGTATGAGAGGATGATCATTAAGGATGAAGAAAAGGACCTGTACCAAATGGCTGGACAAAGGGACCGAGGTGGGAAAAATGTGCAGCAGGTTAGGGTGATAAAGGATAAAGATGTAACCATACTCACGAGCGAGGAGAGTGTGTTAAGCAGATGGAAAGAATATTTTGAGAGGGTGATGAATGGACAGAATGAGAGAGAAGGTTGGATGATGGGCAGATAGTGAATCAGTAAGTGCAACGGATTTGCAAGGAGGAAGTAAGAACACCTATGAAGAGGATGAAGAATGGAAGGGCTGTTGCTCCAGATGACATACCTGTGGAAGCATGGTGGTGTTTATGAGAGATGGCAGTGGATGTTTTAACCAGATTGTTTAAAGCAATATTAGAAAGTGAGAGGATGCCTGAGGACTGGACAAGAAGTGTACTGGTACTGATTTTTAAGAATAAGGGAGATGTGCAGAACTGTAGTAACTTCAGAGGAATAAAATTGATGAGCCACAGCATGAAGGTATGGGAAAGAGTAGTAGAAGCTAGCTTAGGAAGGGAGGTGATGATTATTGAGCAGCAGTATGGTTTCATGTCGGGAAAGAACACTACAGATGTGATGTTTACTCTATAGGTGTTGACTGAGAAGTATAGAGAAGGCCAGAAGGAGTTGCATTGTGGACGTAGAGAAAGCATATGACAGGGTGCCTCGAGAGGAGTTGTGGTACTGTATAAGGAAGTCGGGAGTGGCAGAGAAGTATGTAAGAGTTGTACAGGATATGTACAAAGGAAATGTGACAGTGTTGAGGTTTGCGAAAGAGTGAAGGATGCATTCAAGATAGATGGGGATTACATCAGGAACCAGCTCTGACCCCTTTGTTATTTGCAGTGGTGATGGACTGGTTGACAGACAAGATTAGACAGGAGTTCGCATTGACTATGATGTTTGTGGATGACATTGTGATCTGTAGTGATAGTAGGGAGCAGGTTGAGGAGACCCTAGAGAGGTGGAAATATGCTCTGGAGAGAAGAGGGATGAAGGTCTGTAGGAACAAGACAGAATACATGTGTGTTAATGAAATGGAGGTCAGAGAAGGATGAGGATGTATGGGGCAGAGCTGGCAAAGGTGGATGACTTTAAATACTTGATATCAACAGTACATAGTAACAGGGAGTGTGGAAGAGAGTTGAAGAAGAGAGTACCGGCAGGGTGGAGTAGGTTGAGAAGAGTGTCAGGAGTGATTTGTGACAGACAGGTACCAGCTAGAATGAAAGGGAAGATCTACAAGACGGTAGTGAGACCAATTATGTTATATGGGTTGGAGACGGTGGCACTGACCAGAAAACAGGAGGTTGAGCTGGAGGTGGCAGAGTTAAAGTTGCTAAGATTTGCACTGGGTATGACGAGGATGGATAGGATTAGGAACGAGTACATTAGAGGGTCAGCTCAGGTTGGAAGGTTTGGAGACAAAGTCAGAGAGGCAAGATTGCATTGGTTTGGACATGTGCAGAGAAGAGATGCTGGGTATATTGGGAAAAAGATGCTAAGTATGGAGCTGCCAGGAAAGAGGAAAAGAAGAAGGCCTAAGAGAAGGTTTATGGATGTGGTGAGAGAGGACATGCAGGTTTTGGGTGTAACAGAGCAAGATGCAGAGGACAGGAAGATATGGAAAAAGATGATCCACTGTGGCAACCCCTAACAAGAGCAGCTGAACAAAGAAGAAGATTAGAACAATCTAGATTAGAAGAGGCTATTCAACCCAACAAAGCTTTCCATTCCTATCCACTTAATTCTTCTAAAAAAACATCAAGTCTACTTTTAAAAGTCCCTAAAGCCCTACTGTCTACCGCACTACCTGATAGCTTATTCCAAGAGTTTATGGGTCTCTGTGTAAAGAAAAACTTCCTAATGTTTGTAAGAAATTTATCTTTAACAAGTTTCCAACCATGTCCTTGTGTTTTTCATGAACTCATTTTAAAGTAACAGTTTCAATCCACTGTACTAATTCCCTTCATAATTTTAAACACTTCAATCACGTCTCCTCTTGATCGTCTTTTGCTTAAACTGGAAAGGCTCAACTCTATTAATCTTTCTTAATCTCCTATAGGCCTGGGCTCAGCCTAGTCACTGTTCTCTGGACTTTTTGTAGAACTGCTATGTCATTTTTGTAGCCTTAAGATCTACACTGTACACAGAACTTCAGATGAGACTTGAGCTTGAGAATAATCTCCTTGGACTTGCACTCTGCAGATCGTGCTATATAACCTAACGTTCTGTTAGCCATTTTAATGGCTTCTGAACACTGTCTGTAAGTTTTATAGGGTAGAGTCCACAATGACTCCTAAATCTTTCTCATAAGGTGTACTTTCAATTTTCAAACCTTCCATTATGCATTCAAACCTAACATTTTTACTTCCTACATGTAATACTTTACATTTTCTGACATTAAAATTTATCTGCCACAAATCTGCCCAAGCCTGTATGCTGTCCAAGTCCCACTGTAATGATTTAACGGATTCCAGATTATCTGCCAATCCACCTATTTTAGTATCATCTGCAAACTTAACCAGATTGTTACTTATATCCTTATCCAAATCAATAATATATGTTAAAAATAGCAGAGGCCCTAACACTGACCCCTGTTAAACATCACTCTTTGCCAATTCTAATAAGGTTCTTCACACCACGACCCTGTGTCTGAGACAATTTTGCACCCATCCACAAACAACATTCCCACTTCTTTTAGTCTGATGCCCAACCAATGATGTGTCACCTTATGAAATGCTTTCTTAAAGTCAAGATAAATGATATCATAAGCTCCACTTTGATCATATCATTTTATTGCTTCCTCACAGAATTCCAGTATGTTGGTAAAACATGACCTGTCTTCTGAACCCATTCTGACTGTTCAGTAAATCTGTTCTTGCTTTGTGTTTTGCTCAATCTTATCCTTGATAATTCCTTCCATTAATTTTCTGTGATGAGTATTAAGCTTCCTGGCCTGTAGTTGCTTGGATCTGCCTAGACACCCTTTTTATATAACAGGATATTAATGGCCTTTTTTTACTCTGACAGAACTTCCACAGTATACAGTGACTTTCTAACAATAGGAGTCAAGGGTTTATATGTGTACTTGCTAGCATCATTAAGAACTCAAGAGTAAATATTATAAGGAGATTTGTTTAATTTCAGCCTATTTAATATAAGCAGTACTTCTCCCTCTATAATTTCTGAATCACTCAGTACCTCCTTAGTAGTTCCTTTTTCCACTGGGAGGATATCTGCTTCCTCACATGTGAAAATCTCAGCAAAATTCGAGTTCAGAGCACCTGCTAGATCACTGTCTGTATTTTTAAATTTCCCTTTACAATTTCTGATGCACTTCACCTCATCCTTGACTTATCTTTTACTTCTAAAATACTGAAATAAAATATCTTTGGGTCATTATTCCTGCCTTTTAGCCTCCCTAATGCCCTTCTTAATGATTGCTCTTATGTTCTCATGTGCCCTATGATTCACATTGGACTTACTAATCTTATACAGGTACATCTTATATAGCTGGTTTTGCCTTTGAATCTTCTTTTTCAACTCTTTTTTTTATTTTATTGATTTTATTGTAATTATTCCATACAAATAGATCAATTTTTACAAAAAATAGGATTGAAAACAAATCAGCCCCCATCCCTGAGAAAGAGAGCATGGTCAATGGAGTAAAACTTAAAGCTAGTAATAATAAGTAAATTGATGAGTTTAATAAGCGGATAAAGATAAATGGAGAACAAAAAGAAATGGGAAGAGAATCTGCTTCTTCAGTGCTTTAAGAGCTTAATCTAAAATGTTATTGATTAGATCCTGCCAGGTTTTGAAAAAGTTCTGCACAGATCCTCTAAGTGAGAATTAGATTTTTTCCAATGTTTATTATGTTTATGTTTATTTTTTATTGTGTCTTTTATTTTTCTATTCATTTTGTAAAGCACTTTGAGCTACATTTTTTTGTATGAAAATGTGCTATATAAATAAATGTTGATTGATTGATTGAATTTCAAATAGTATAAAACATCGGTTACCCACTGACTTAAAAGAGAAGAGTTAGGATTCTTCCAGTTTAGCAAGATAATTCTATGTGCCAATAGTGTAGTGAAGACAATCACAGTTTGTTTGTCCTTCTCCACTTGAAGCCTATCTGGAAGTACACCAAAGACTTGGGGGATTGTGACCCCAAGGCTATCTGAAAGGCATTTGAAGATTTTGGTCCAGAATTATGTTAATTTGGTGCAGACCCAACACATGTGACCCAGTGAGGCTGGAAATTGATTGCAGCGTTCGCAGGTTGGAAACATTTTGGACAATTTTAAACAAGACAGATGTGCTTGATAAATAATTTTAAGTTGTATAATTGTATGCTTTGCACATATAGAGCTCGAGTGAATTCTCTGCATTGCTACCTTCCACTCCTTTTCTCATATGTTGAGTGAGAAATCCTTTTCCCACTGTCCTCTTGGATGCGTTCCTAAAAACGGAAGTTACCCAAGTTCAGCTTACTTCGCCTAATCTTATGACAGACGCCTGTATGAATAACCTGCCATTATAATAAAACAGCTTTTAATCCTTAGTAGCTTGTAGCAGTTAAATTTTCTTTCACAAGGCCTATGATTCTATCCATTCAGTGCTGCTTGAAAACACTGGAGATTTCAAATTACATTTTTGTAGTCAGATGTTATGTTTTAGTTAATCTTTTTATATGGCATTACTAGAATTTTTAATTTATGACTTGTTTGTCTTACACTATTTGCCTGCAGATTCAACAAATAATAAAAAAAGATTTTTTGTCTTTTGTGTGCCTAATTTGTTTCAGGGCAATGAATAATATTGGGGAATATATTGGGACTGATATTGAAATATCATGGCTTCCCAACCTAGATGATTTAATGATGGGTTACGCACGTAATTTCAGACCAGGAATTGGAGGTAAGTGTGAAATGTGCTGTTTCTTGTTACTAATACCAAATATGATACATAAACAAATGTAATAATTTAGATAAAAAGTTAAGTAGAACTAAGTTTTTATGACCCCCTAATTTAAAAAAAGTGTGGCGGCAATACATGGCAGCCACTTCACTAAATGTGCCTTTAAAAAGAGCATTTTCAAACCTTTACTTATTCATTGATCTTCTGAAAAATTACATTTACACCTCCAATAAAAATATGCCTGAAGTGTCTGTGTTGTGTTCTGAATGACTGGAAGTAGAGAACTCCCCACACATGCATTCATGTTTTCTACAGTGTGGGGGCTTGGTGGTCGATTGCATTCATCAGTGCTACTCAGCACACTGCAGGTATTCACAAGCAGTTAAAATGGAAACCTGCTACTTTAGAAAAATCTAGATGAGAACAGGCCATTCAGCTCAACAAAGCTCACCAGTCATATCCATGTAATTCTTCTAAAAAAACATCAAGTCTAGTTTTGAAAGTCCCAAAAGTCCTACTGTCTACCACGCTACTTGGTAGCTTATTCCAAGAAACTATGGTTCTCTGTGCAAACAAAAACTTCCTAATGTTTGTGTGAAATTTACCGTTAACATGTTTCCAACTGTGCTCCTATGTTCTTGATGATTTTTTTAAAAATATCACTCTCAATCCACTGTATTAATTCCTTTCATACTTTTAAATACTTCAATCATGTTTCCTTTTAATCTTCTTTTGCTTAAACTGAAATGGCTCAGCGCTTTTAATCCTTCCTCAGACGTTATCATCTGTAGCCCAGGAATCAGCCTAGTCAGTCTTCTCTGTGCCTTTTTTAGTGCTGCTATTTCCTTTTGCTATCCTGGGGACCAAACAGTACATAGTCCTCTAGATGAGGCCTTGCTGGTTTGTTTTAAAGCTTGAGCTTAACCTCCTTGGATTTCTACTCCACACATTGTGCTAAATAACTTAACATTCTGTTAGCCTTGTTTCTGGCTTCTGAACACTGACTGGATAGTTCTGCCAAGCGTTTTTTTTAGAACATTAGAACAATCTACAGTAGATGAGAACTAGCCATTCAGTCCAACAAAGCTAACCAGTCCAATTCACTTAATTCTTCTAAAACTAGACTAGATGTTATGACCCAGTAAGAAAAAATCTAAGGAATGTGACACACCAAACTGTCTTAGAGAACTTAAATGATTTAGTATGATGCCGAATATGTGACAAACTCATGAAAAATTCACACATGACAGAGTGTCACTGCATTCGCTTTTCAAAGCTGCACAGCTGTCTGTCATGGCCACCCTCATGCAGTCTATCCATCTACTGCTGTATGTCAAACAGTTGTTTTTTTCATTTAATTTTCCACATGAACAGAAAATGCATTTACATTTATACTTGTTTTAAATGTGGTCACTATTTCTGTGTAGTTTGACTAGTTATCACAGGCCACCTACAGGAGTAGGTAACCTGCTAGTAGTTTATGACTGACCAGGACCGAGAGTTGATACCATCTGAGTCAAAACCAAAGAATGACGGCATGAAGAAAAAAGTAAAACAGTAGTTTATTGTTTCAATCCATTGGCAAGTAATGTTCTGTGGCAGTAATATGTAAAGTGCCCATACTCACACATAAAAAAAATTAAAAAAAATAGAAAAAATAGAATCTATACTAATAAAAGGCAAAGCCCTCACTGACTGACTGACTGACTGACTGACTCATCACTAATTCTCCAACTTCCCATGTAGGTAGAAGGCTGAAATTTGGCAGGCTCATTCCTTACAGCTTACTTACAAAAGTTGGGCAGGTTTCATTTCGAAATTCTACGTGTAATGGTCATAACTGGAACATATTTTTCTCCATATAATGTAATGGAATTGAGCTCGATGGCCGTGGGGGGCGGGCAGACAAGAATGACGGCATGAAGAAAAAAGTAAAACAGTAGTTTATTGTTTCAATCCATTGGCAAGTAATGTTCTGTGGCAGTAATATGTAAAGTGCCCATACTCACACATAAAAAAAAAAAAAAAAAAAAAAATAGAATAACCCATAAACTTCTGCATCACAAACGTTGTCAAAAACAAAAAAAAAAACTTAAAAAAAACAACAACAAAAATCAAAATATGGTCTTATCTTTGAGGCAACTTTCACTTTCTATGGAAAAAACCTGCCTGACCATTAATTACAAAAATAAAGCTCTGAAGCAATCTTATATATTTAAGCTCTTCCAACTTCCAAAAATCAGAAGCCTGAACTGACTAATAGGAGACTGTCATTCTCCCCTCAAGCAGCCCATAAACAACTCTGCAATCCTCGATCAGGTAAACGTTTCCCCCCCTAGCAGCTCATGTCAAACCCCTTATAAAGCCGCTCTCATTTCTTTCCCAGAGCCCGCTGTTATAGGATGACACTAACCATCTTCTGTTTCGGGGGGAACCCAAAGACTTCACAACCTCACTAACCTATCCCGGCACACAAGAAACAATAATAACAAACCAATAGCACTTTCTTATATCTGTGATCTCCGATATAACAAACAAAAAAAAAACAACAAAACTCAATGACTTTTTTTAAAAAAAAAATATTTCATCCCCACGGCCGTCACTTCCCAGATTCCTAAGCATGGCTCAAGCGCCTGATCAAAACGCCGCGTTTAAAATGATATCTGGACTGGCGCTCACGTCCTTAGTTGTAAGGAGATAGCCAGTGAATAAGGAACCACAATAACCCCCTCCCTTCACCCGCTACCGGATGAAGATAAGTCCTCTTATTTAAAACCTTTTTTTCTCAGTATATATATATATATATAGAATATATATATATTCTCCGTGTCCTGTGCTGCTAGACACTCAAGGTAAAGTTATACAGGGGTAGGCAACACGTTACTATGGGGAGACGCTTCCGCGCGACACCCCCCCCCCCCCCCCCCACTAAAACTCTATATATCCTTGACATGAGATAAATAATCAGCCACTCGGTTCTGACCCCCAGGGATATATTTAACTTCAAACTTGTAGGGCTGTAAGGACAAATACCTCCTGCTGACCCTAGCATTGGAATCTCTCATCCGTGCCAACCTCTGCAAGGCTCGGTGGTCTGACTCAATGACAAATGGACGTCCTAAAAGGTAATACTTAAGTGAGTCTACCGTCCATTTAATAGCCAAGGCTTCTTTCTCTACAGTGGCATACTTTACTTCCAGAGGGAATAACTTGCGGCTGATATAAACAATTGGGTGTCTAGCTGTGCTGTCTCCCTGCAATAAGACAGCCCCTAAACCTACTCCTGAAGCATCTGTTTGTAAATGAAAAGGTAAGTTATAGTCAGGACATTTCAAAACAGGTTCTTTACAAATAACATTTTTCAACCTTTCGAAAGCCCTCTCACATTCTTCAGTCCAACGAACTGTATTTGGTTCTGCCTTATGGAGAAGGTTAGTCAGAGGAGTGGCCAGATCAGAAAACGGTGGAATGAATCGCCTTTACCATCCAACTAGACCCAGGAAAGACCGGACCTGCTTCTTTGTAGTTGTTCGTTGACGATCATGAATTGCTGCGACTTTATCCAATTGTGGCTTAATTTCTCTGCCACCTATGGTGTGCCCCAGGTACTGTACTTCGTTACGGGCCAACACACATTTCCTGGGATTCACCACCAGACCTGCATGTTTAAGCCTGCTAAAGATATCTGCAAGATGACACATATGATCAGACCAAGAATTACTATAAATAACAATGTCATCTATATATGCCCTAGCATATGTCTCCGCCCCTCTTGAAACAATGCCCATAAGCCTCTGAAAGTTGGCAGCAGCTCTATGCAGACCAAAGGGCATTACATTAAAGATAGGAGGAGGTGATGGTGATGCCTTCACATCTCTTGGTCTCCAATGGAGGTTCTTGGGACGTCCGCGAGCAGTCACAAAGACCTCTGCCCATTCTGCAGCCCAGCGTGACGACTGCAGACTGTGTTCGAGAATCCAGGTCTTCATCTCCGGTCCAAGCACCTGTAAAAATTGTTCTAACATAATCAAATCTATTATTTGTTCCTTGCCATTGAGTTGGGGGTTTAACCATCGATTACAAAGATTTTTTAAACGAGTTTGTAGTTTTAATAATGTTTCACCCCCTTTCCACCGAGCAGTTCGGAAAGCTAATCTATAACTTTCAGGACTTATTTCAAACTTGCTCAATATGGCCTGTTTGAGCAAATCATAATTCAATGACTCGGCTGGGTCCATAGCAACAAAAGCTGCCCTGGCCTTATCAGAAAGTAAAGGTACCAGTCGAATTGCCCAATCATTCTTGGGCCAAGAAAAGAATACTGCCATTCTTTTAAATGTTGCCAGAAACAGTTCCATGTCCTCTTCCTCCCTGTAAGGAGTGAGCTTCGGGCCATCTACCCACCTTAATCCCACTTCAGCAGCTCCAGTTGGGTTGGCCTCCACTGCTCCTGTAACGGACTGACTTTCACTCCCCGCTGAAAGACGATCTGCATCTTGTACTCCTGTATGTGCCTCATCACGTCCACGTTGTACCTCCTCTTGTAGTAAGGTAAACTGATGTTGCCAGTCTTTCCATCTTTGCTCCTGTTGCTTTTCCTTGTGTTCTTGTGCTGACAGGAATTGTTGAAACATCCTCCCCAATGCCTTCATCTCTGATGTAGTGGCTCCTGCTGTATCGGGAGATTGTAATAATGCTCCTGCACTTTCCTCTGCTCCCGAGACTGTTGTTACTGCCTTTTTAGATGCCATCTTGGCCAGATACCCTGTTCGATCCCATCGCTGCCACCACAATGTCACAGGCCACCAACAGGAGTAGGTAACCTGCTAGTAGTTTATGACTGACCAGGACTGGGAGTTGATACCACCAGACTCAAAACCAAAGAATGACGGCATGAAGAAAAAAGTAAAACAGTAGTTTATTGTTTCAATCCATTGGCAAGTAATGCTCTGTGACAGTAATATGTAAAGTGTCCATACTCACACATAAAAAAAATTTAAAAAAAATAGAAAAAATAGAATTTATACTAATAAAAGGCAAAGCCCTCACTGACTGACTGACTGACTAATCACTAATTCTCCAACTTCCCGTGTAGGTAGAAGGCTGAAATTTGGCAGGTTCATTCCTTACAGCTTACTTACAAAAGTTGGGCAGGTTTCATTTCGAAATTCTACGCGTAATGGTCATAACTGGAACCTATTTTTCTCCATATAATGTATTGGAGTTGAGCTCGATGGCCGTGGGGGGCGGAGTTTCGTGTGACATCATCACGCCTCCCACGTAATCACGTGAACTGACTGTCAACGCAATATGTAGAAAACAAGGAAGAACTCCAAAAAGCGCTGAACAAAACATGCATTATACAATTAAGAAGGCAGCGAAACAATAAGAAGCGACCGAGTCACACATACAACCATATTCATGAGTACAGCTACTTCGGAAACAAAGCACGGTGTAAACTTAAAGTTTAAATTAAGTTCATAGACAGGCTGCCGCTGGCATTTGTCATGCCCACGGCTAATGCGGGATACAAGTTTAATGAGAGGACGCAGGATATAAACGAGAGTTTTGATCACTTTGTAACTAAGTTAAAATTACTGGTGAAGGGCTGTGCTTATGCAAATTCCGAGAGACTGTCTTTGTGGGGGGATTGACAGTTAAGGCGGGTGGGAGAGTAACGTCATCATCTCCCCTCCCATTCACCTCATTTCGCTGTGAGCTGAGCACCGCAGCTAACGCAGTCTTGAGGAACCAACTTTGTGACGCTGCCACCAAATACTCACAGAAACATCCACAAGTTAATACACACACTGTCTCTACAGTTTCTCCACACTCTAAATCCTCCAGGCACTACTTACAAAAGGTTACATTGACAATCGTGTTACGTTATTTTTAAAATGTTTCCTTTTCTTAGCACAAGCACAGCTGAGAAGCTTCGATGCATGTGCTCCATAACGCGTTAAAAAATAACGCATTTAATCACACTTTGCCTTCCAAGCAAAGGGGAACTTCTGGCAATGCATGATTTCCTGGTACACCGATTACATTGATGTACACATCAGAGCTACAAAAATGTAACAGTTGGAAGAAAGCGCGTTGCTACGACTGATTGGAGGAAAATTTCATTTCAAAAGACTACCCGACGGAAGTCTTGATAAAAACGTGGTTTTGTGCACATATATATGTATATATATGTGGATGTATATGTATATATATAGTATATATGTGTGTATATGTATATATGTTTATGTGTGTGTGTATATATATGTATATATATATATATATATATATATATATATATATATATATATGACAGCAACACCCATGACAATGTTAATCATGTTACGTTATTATTAAAATGTTTCCTTTTCTTTTTCATTACTTCTTTAACACACTACTTCTCCGCTCCGAAGCACGGGTATTTTGCTATATATATATATGAATGACCTCCAAAGAGCGGTGAGACTTTTGATCACGTGAACGTGTCTGCAAAAAGTCGCATTTCCTGCCCTACAAAACTCGAGCAGCCGGCGCGCACACATAGCTGTGCCGGCCTTTGAGACGCTGACTGCGCTTCTGCCTTAAGTCAAAGTGAGCACTTTTAATTTTTTTCATCCTCCCCCTGAGCTATAGCCCAGACAAGTGCA